>OOFC01033763.1:0-13540 GCA_900323345.1 Pseudochromis fuscus | reverse complement strand
TGGATGGATGGATGAATGTATGTATGTATGTATGGATGGATGGATGGATGGATGGATGGATGGCTAGATGATAGATGGATGGATGGATGATGGATGGATGGATGGATGGCTAGATGATAGATGGATGGATGGATGTTAGATGGATGGATGTTAGATGATGGATGGATGTTAGATGGATGATGGATGGGTGAATGGATGTTAGATGATGGATGGATGTTAGATGATGGATGGATGTTAGATGGATGGATGGATGGATGGATGGATGATGGATGGATGTACAATGCTGAATGAAATGACTTTTTTGTGTATGTAGGAAATAAAGACTTACATTTTACATTTTCTTTCTGGTTTCTATAAGAAATATGAAAAACTACTCTTTCACTCAAAACTCACAAGTATCAAAAACAATCAAAACATAATCCTAATGATTAAAATAATTAATCACCTAATTAGAGCTAATGAGGTGTGGCTGAGTATCCCTGACTCCTTTGCACTGATTGTATTCTTGTGAATTTTCCTTTGTGCTGCTCTGTGATAAATACGTAGCAAAAAAAAATCAACCTCAGCAAGTTGCACCAAAGGTCATGCTGACTCTGTGGATAATTGGCGTGGCCTTTTCCACAGAGCCACAGGGTGATGATGATGAGGGTGTGGTTTTGAGTGTGTGTGTGTGTGGTTTGATAGTGCTGCTGGTATCAGTTCAGCACTCGGCCACCGATGACATCAGGAAGCACGATCGCTCTCACGGGACTTGGTGGCACCAGTGGAAAACAATTATGAACTACACTGTCAACAAGGAGCATCTAATCAGTCGAGTACCTTCCACACACCTGCTGAACACCTGCCAGCACCGTCCTCCTGGCTCCAAAAACACAGCTGAGGAGACAGGAAACTGAACAAAGATTTAAGAAAACCTTGTTTACTGGGTTGAATCACCATAGAAACAAGATCAGCCTTTTGAATTCCTGCCGTCTGTTGACTCCATATATCACAATCTGAAGAGGCACTCAGCGTCTGACTGATGCTTTTATCTGCGTTACGGTATTTTACAAAGGACCGAGCTATGCAACAACTACAAGAAAGATAATTACAGCAGGTGCAGACGCTGACAGCTACTGTAAGAGACTGCAAACAGTCCCTCCAGCGTGCAGGTCAGCTGGAGTAGGTTAAGTTATTGTATAGGACCTAAAGAGGTGGAGCAGTGCACAGTAAGAAGGAAGGGAGCCTGAGGCTGCAAAACCAGGAGATTGAACTTTAGCCGAGCAAAGAAAAACGCAGCAGTGAAGACACCATTCAAACCCAAAGTGACAGGCCGTTACAGAGCCTCTCTGAAGCTTTGAAATGGACTCTGTCTTGCTCCACTGGACCAGGAAAAAGACGAATTGTTTAACACAGAAAAGGGAACTGTTTAACACAACTCCTGGAACAAGGAAAATGGGAAATCATTCGGCTTTAAAAATGCATGTCTTATGTTGTGCAGGCTCATTTCTGACTCAGAATAAGTTATTAGGGATTAACGACCAATTTGAAGTCCTCATCAAAAAGGCAGGAGAATAACACGCGTCACCCTGATCTTGTTAATGAGCAGGAAACCAGCACCAGCAGTTAGTACGTTAATTAAAAATCAACCGGCGTCAAGTGATTTTGTATTAACTGTTCAAAAAGATTAAAAAATGAAAATTTAAACTGTGTCAGTTTGAAGCTTTTCCAGTGTGATGATGTTTTTCTCTATGGAAACTAAAATCAGAACAAATCACATTACTCATATAAACTCACAAATATACAACAATATATATATTTTAGTAAACGACCTTAATTTCAGTAGAGGAACACACATGGAAACAGAAACACATCAACTTGTTACAGTGGAGACGATATACACCTCTCCAAACTATATACAGCATGTTGTACAAGACAGTAGGAGGACATCATGTGGACATTTTTTATTATTTCCTAACATTTTATATGGAGCTGTCATCTTCCTGTTTACATATAGACACAATATACACTGTGTGGTGACTTTATAATGTACACCTATACAACCAATGCATTTTTATGACGCCAACATTGTTAAATTGTTGTGGTGAGATACTTGTAGGACGTTATAAACTTTCGAAGAGTTAGATTTATTGCTGAGCTGTTGTGTTATGGTTGCAACAGACTGTACAGGTGTAGCTAATTAAGCAGCTACTGAGTTTTTAATAGGTTTGCTCACATGCAAAGCCCCGCCCTCATTTCTTCTTCTATGGTTATCACAATGAATTCTTCACCTCTGTTGAACTGGAAGTGGTAGAGGTGAGTTTCATGTTTAATCTCTGATCATCAGTCCCTCCAATGATATCTTATATCACAATGTAAACTAATATTTTGTCTTATTCATGTAAAAGATGGATCAGTTCTGCTTTTTTAAGTGTCCTGCCAGGTGATTATATTTTAAATTGGTTTGTAGCCCATATCCAACATCACAAGCTTATTATAGCAAGTTCTTTCAAACCAGAACAGACAAGTGAAAATCAAAAGCCCATCAGATCAGTGGCCAAATGTACTGGAATTACTCATTTCCCTTTTTACATAACTAAATGTTAGAGGCTAGAAATCTCAACTGTGATAACTTAACCTCAGCTGTACAGATATGACAGCTGAGACTCATCTACTTTGTCTTACCCGCCCCCGAAGTGACATGCTCTGTGACTCAGCTCTTACTCACGGACACCGCTTTGTTCATATTTAATGAGCTCCGTGTTCAGAAAATGCCAGCCGATACCATGCAGCCAACGCCAGCACAAAAGAGAGATGCAGCATGACAACAGCTGTTTGAGTGTGCCAACAATGAGATGCTCTTTCAGTTGCAATTAAATGAGACTGAACAAACAAATCTTTGTCCTGAAGATGATCCCTCTGAGCAGCTGCTGCTGATGAGCAGACCTCCAGCAGTGCACCTAAAAACACTCTACACTGAAGCACCACTCTGAGCAAAACAACTCATTTTATTGGGTCAATGTCACATCACAAAATAGGCTTTTCAATGAAGACCTGTTGTCTTACAAGAAATCAATCTGAAAAAAAAAAAGCTTGACATCCTAATCTGTCATTTACATTCAAATACTTTAATGTAAATCAGCTACATTAAATAAAAAAAGACCCAACTTATTTCAAGCAAAGAAAACAGTTCAACAGTTGGTCTGGATGCATTTTCATTTAACATTTTCCCGCTGCGACCTCAGGCTTGTCCACAGGACGTGGCTGTTTGATCCCAAACAAGTTGCGCAGGTTAACCTCCGGGTCCACGTAGTGTGGGATCTTGCGTTCGTTGAAGAGGCCTGTGAGGTTGGTTTCCACTTTGGCTCGTCTGCTGATCCGCATACGCAGCGCAAACAGGCGACGCAGGTTTTCCTCCACGAGGGGAAGATGGTGTCCGTTCAGACGCCTCTGCCAGGTCTTCTTGGGCCGTTGGCGTTTCTGAAACGTTCAGAGAAGTTTAGACAATTATGGAAACTCCAGTTCCCTTCAGAGAAGTTGGCGCTGAACAAAAACACCCAAAAATCAATGATCCCCTGGACAGACTGCATTAGCTCACTGCTCAGTGGGGCGGCTTTAGACCACCTCAAACACTGTGACCCACTGATGTCAGGACTTACCTTCAGAGTGATGGCGTTCGGGTCATGGCGAAGCAAGTGTCTGGTCATACTCTCCTGTGGAATGGGGGAAAAAAGTCAAATACCCAAGTAGTAACTAAAATGTAAGAAGTGTGAGAAGGTATACTTTACCGTGCACCTACCCGCATTGCAAATGTGCGTGGGCAGTCGGGGAAAGAGCATCTGTATTTGAGGAGCTTAAGGTGCACTTTGCGAATGTGATGCTGCAGGTTAAAGGTCGTAGAGAAGTAGGCCTGGCAGTCATCCCTGGGACACACCAGCACAGGCTTATGGGAAGCGTGGATCCGTTTGTGCCTCCGCAGAGCATCCAGTTTCTTAAACTCCTTCTTACACACTTGGCATGCAAATGTTGCTACAAGACATTCAAGAAAGAAAACAATTAAGCAGCTGTTTTTTGGCATCAAGCACCGAGTTGGAGACAAAAATAAATCTGACAAGGAACAGTTAGGGTAGATTTCAGCTGTGTACCTGGGTGTTTGACCAAATGCTTCTGAAGTTTGCTCCAGGTGTGTTCAAGTACCTGGCAGTTAGCATGAGGGCAGCGGTAACCTGCAGGGACCCAGCAACAGTATTAGCAACTTAAAGATCACCATTCAGCTCCCTCCTGAGCAACAATGTACTGTGTTCATCATTCTGTCCTGAAAGGATCGTCTCCAATGCAAGGAAAGGTTAACATCCAAATGCAGTCACGACTTTCTTAATGAAGAAATTTTACAGGGCTGGAAGATGAAAGGGACCCCTGCTAGGATTGAAATAGACCAACCTGCGTGCTTCTTCTCGTGGGCTTTGCGGGCAATATGGGACTGAAACGTGGCACCGCATCCATCCTTCGAACACCTTGGTTACCCCACCAGGAGACAGGCAGAGGTAAAAATACATTTAACAAGTCACTGAGGCCACACCCGCTCATCATTGAGCTCCTGAAGCCTGTACTGCAGGCACCAAAGAGCTATTTAGTTAAAATGGCAGAATCTGCACAGTTCATGGTAACACAAGACCAAGCTGCAGTTCTGGTTTATATTTTGAATAAATTATATTGTCTGTTTTTCTGATATTAGACAATATACTGTAAAACATACTTGAATTTAGAAGGTGCTTCATGTTCCTGTAAGTGCAGTTTAAACAGTCGACGCTTTTTGAAGGTCAAGGGACACTTTGGCTGGTTACACTGAGGGAGAAAATAGTCAAGTGGTTAAAATGACAAAGGGCTGGTTAATTATTTATCATCAGAACAAGTTATCTGAGGGTGAGGGTGTTTAAAATGTGCGGTTTTGGCTCCATCTGGTGGATAATGTGCGCATCCGGACAAACCTTGAAATATTTATTCTTGTCTCCGTGAGCGCAGCGCATGTGTCTCTTCAGTCTGGCCGCGTTGAAGAAAGACTTGACGCAGCTCGTAAACTTGCATCTGCACAGAGAAGAAGTTTAAGTTTGAGACTGCGGCACAGCAGCAGCAAGAGGAGACCTGACTTCGTTACCTACTTGAATTGTTTCACCGCTGAGTGCTGGAGCACGTGGCGCTTCAGGTGGGATTTTCTGGAGAAACGACGACCACAGCCTGCGACTGTGCACTGACACGGACGCTGTGGCAACAAAAGTTTTACGACTGTAACATCAAAATTATATCTATAAGTACAGTCATAATTGGACGTTAGGCGTGTGCCTTACCGCCCCGGTGTGCACAGTCTCGTGCTCCTTCAGTTTCCACTGCCTGGTGAAAGTTGCTCCACACTCAGCGTGGGTGCAGTTGAACAGCTGCAGCGGCTGGCCACCGACAGGTTTCCCGCCGCGTACACCGTTCATGTTTCCTCTGATATCTAAACGCTTTCCTGACGGTGGTGTATAATGGTAAGGCCGCGGCCGCCTTTGTCTGCCTGTCTTATAGCCTGCTGAAAGCGCCTAATTGGTTAATTGGCAGCGGCGGGTCACCGCGCGCTGAGTCAGACTTTACTTAAAGTCGAAAAGCAAAGCTGGAACTAATTAGCCTAATTACCCCGCTGAACACAGCTGTGTGCAAACAAAAGTGAAGCATCCAGGCAGTCGGTGCCCACACTGCAGAAACCATCGGTGTAAACCTAAGTGGCACAGTGATAACATTAACACCAGTGGTTATGTAATTCTCACCAGTCCCGAGTAAAGGTAATATTACTGGTAATATTACTTTTAAAGTGGGATGGTTTGCAGAAGAAAAAGCACGGAATGACATAAAGCATTAAAATACTACTTGGGAGGGTGTTGGAAATAAGAAAACAGGACTTGCAGCTAAAAGACTGAACAATGGGACAAATGTTTCCAAAAGATATTAGTGCATTGAGAAGAAAAATACTCCCATGTTTGTGATTCTTCCTCAACTTCGTTCAGTTGTAGCTGTCTGTGATTCAGCAGTTTGCTCAGCAGAGGGTGGTGTCTCTCTTTCACACCAGCCTCTGCAAACAAACTTTGTGTGTTCAGGTTTTTCACCTTTTCTTTAAATGCACAGGATTATACCTCATTTGTGTCTGTTCTGTACTCTGCAACAAATGTAGTATCGTAGTTTGAATTTTACATTTCAGAATCACTGTTTTTTCCCTTCATGGGATCCTCAGGTTCCCTAACGTCCAGACCTCAAGACCTCAATGGGCAGGAAGGTTTGGTTTCAGGAACAGCAGCTGTCTGAGAAGAGTTTTTGTGTCGAGCTCTCATTTTTATGCAGGATCCAAAATCGCCAAGCTCACTCTGCTGTTTCTCCAAAACTACAGAATGCACAAAACTTTTATTATCCAGTGAAGCACACCCGGCCTCATCTCTGTGTATCTGACTGCTCCCAGAGAGCCTCTTTGCTGCACCACTGCTGAATACTTAATTATCACCATTTGCACTGTGTGATCCAAAGGGCTGAAAAGGAGAGTGGAGATGCTGATGATGTTTGAATTCAGATTAACAGTACAAAGGCCAGTCCATCACACTGAACTCATTCCAGCAGCTTTTTTTTTTGGGGGGGGGGGGTACAAAGCGCCTTTGGGCCTTGATGCTGCACTCCTCCTGCTGCTCCTCACCCCTCCATGTCTTCCCTCTATGTCTCTCATTCCCTGTTTGTCTCAAAGGGGGGTAAATGAAATATTCAGAGGGGGCTGTCAGTGCACAATGCGCACTCCATTAGTGGGATGTGTTGCACGATGGCTGTGAGAAGAGTTATCTGCATCAAGGAAGCTAAACCCTGCAGGTCAGAGGGCTGAGACTCATGGAGCACTGCAGGTCTCTTTCATTCACCAGTCGATTAATCTACATCTATGGTTCCCAGAAGAACAAATTGATCGGACCTTAAGTCAGTGTCATTGTTAACTTAATCAATTCTGTATTGGCTTGTATTCACACTTTGATAAACATTTGCATATAAGTTCTGCTACATCTTGCACCAGCTTTCATTTTATCCAAGTAATTACAGACTTCTTATTTTATTTTGGTTGCACTTGGCTTTATTTTGAAGGCTGTTGCACAGCTGAGGATGACAGGAGCTTATCTACAAGTGTAGCAGCTGATTTACAGTGTAACAAATATATAGAAATGAATTACAAAAATATGCTAAACTGTTTGAGTTGGTTACCACAGAAACAAAGTGGGAGCAGTATGACGATAAGGCCTCTGCTGTGTTTATCGGGGTGGTTTTTACTGTCACGTCTCTCCTCGATCGGGACACACCTTCATCCTCTGCAGATCTGCAATCTTCATGGCACTGCGCTCAGAGATCCTCCGCCATTCATACCCGTCGTCACGTTTAGAAAATGAATGAACAGTCGATCCCTAAGCCCTTTAATGGCTTTTCTTCGGCCGTGCGCTTCAGCCGCCGGGCTGTCGCATCCTCTCCCTGCGCAGAGCTGCATGGCAACGGGAGGAGGAGGCTGCTCGGGATGAGGGAGGGTACCACGGTCCCACGTGTCCTCCTCACCGCAGACCCAACGCATTTCTCTTCGCTTTCCCATCCCTTCGTTTCCGCATACCGCAGATTCGCATATACACACACACACAGAGCCTCATCCATACACCCATACGCACCCGCGCAGCCCTGCGGAGCGATGCATCCGCGGTGCGCACTCTCCCGTTCCTCACTATTTCCTCACTGATCACTCTCTAGGCCTGTATCGATCATCTCCGCCACAGGCCTATGATTCATTTTTCACCATCCTGATATGCAAATCCAAATTCTCCGTAGCGGTGTTGGCCGGAGCTGAGAGGGCGAGAGATAGAGAGGGGGAGAGATGAGAGGACGCGCACCATCAGATGTTTAGCAGATTTACTTTGGATCTTCGCCATCATTTCTGCTGTGCGTTTTTTGGTCTTTTTCCTCCTCTCCATCTGCCGGGTTCGTGACATTTTTGCGGCTCTCGATGCTGTAATCCGGGGGAATATGTGAAGATCATGCTGGCGGTGTGGTGCTTCATGGTCTTTGCTGCAGTGGGCGAGAGGCTTGCAGTCTCAGGTAAGAGAGAGAGGAGCGAGAGAGGGGGTTTGGATCGAGAGCGGGGAGCACCCTTCTCGTTTCCTTTGCATCCACATTTTTTCCCCTTGACCAGCACTTTTCTAACCCCGGTCGGTGTAGGCTGTGATTTTATGGTAGCTCGGTGCCAACCTGCCTACTGGCCTGAAAGCACAGTCCGGTAGATTTGCTGCATCAACACATTTCCACCGCAGCCCCATTGCCTACATATCCAACGTACACACACCCATTTCAAACGGTGTTTTAGCCAATAAACACCTAAAAGCACTAAGATCTATATAACCTGTCAATCATCAGCCAATTTATCTACATCCTGGTGTATTGTTACTGAGGTTTCACTTTATATAGGCCCTGTGTATATGCCTGTATGGGCGTCAGGGCAATGTTGAGCACATAAGCTATGACACATGAGTACATTAACTATTTTCCATTAACAGGAACACCTAATTATACCCATTAAATCTCTTCAAATGGCAACTGATTAAATATCATTAAGTGGTCAGAGTGTTAAATTAGGTCACCAAACCATCAGCTTACAGAGAGAAACACAGTGTCTAAAATACACTTTGAGGTATTTTTCGATCATGTGCTTTGCATATTAAAATGCTTCCAGGTTTGATGTAGTCAGGCTCAGTTGTGTCCCTCACTTGCCACTGCCCACTGCACTCCCATGATCCTGTGGTGACAGTTTCCATGTTGTGCTGTTGCAGGTGTTGACAGGAGCCCGGTGCAGGATGGAAGCATGTGGGACTGGTTTAGCCCGATGGGCCGGCCGGACGGTGGGGACACTACGACCGAGGTCACGTATCCAAAGCGGCTGGTGCAGCAAATCAAGTCAGAGGAGGAAATGGCTCATGACTACCTGGATACCAGGGTGAAGAACAGCACTGGGGACACCCTGGTAAGTTGTGATGCAGGATCCTTATTTCCCACCTTTTCCATATCCTCAGTTGTGTTTGTTGTCACACCGGATCACTCTGTCCTCTGTGGTTTTAATTTGACACCTACAGATCCTTGAAGTGGTTTCAGGAATCTTCCCAGAAAATGAGAATTAGATTAATCTCACCATCATTTCATTAAAAGGAAAGTGTCCCAGATGAACATTGCATGAGAAGATGTGTTTTAATCAGAAGATTAATTATTAGCTGGCACATCACAGGAATTCAAATCATCAACTGAGGAGTCTGCAGCTTAATGTGCAAATCAATACATTCTGGAAACCTTGGACATTTTGATGTCTTCTGCTGAGCGTGCATCCTTTTGTAGCGACTGTGTGTGGACATACATGGGTGTGACAGTACCAAGACAGACTGCTATTCTGTCGATGGGAACCTCATTTCTCCTGTGCCTGTGAAAACGGTGCAGTGCTCAGCTCATGCGGCTCCTGCTACACGGGGATGACAGTGCAGGGTGGTGTCTTGCAGCAGTCCTCCTCTCCTTGTGTTTTTGACCCAGTTATCCACCGTAGAATCCCTCCGAACGTCCACAGTGAGGTAGCCGGATGTTACCAAGCCGAGCTGCTTTGTTACAACTCCTCCAGCTGTAACATCTGGCAACAAGTTTCAAAACCAAACCCACCTGACCTGCTTTTCATGCTGCAGCGTGAATGCACGTTGATCAAGCTGCTTTGCGTGGGTATTTGTAGTGGGCATCATCTCCACATGGCAAAGCATAGACCCTCCTGTAATGTTCACTCATCACGTCCGATCATCCGGCTGCCGTGCCGAGCCCCCGACTCCTTCATTATTCAGTGGTGTGTTGAAGTATGTCCCCATTAATTATGAAAGAGGCCTGTGTGAGAAGTGCTGCATGGTCCAAGAGGCTTGAGCACTCCCCATCCCCTCTTCCTCTCTCATCCTGCCTCTCTGCAATATGATGTAGTTAATATCACTGTTATGAAAGAGCACATTAGGCTCCGTACACACACCAGAATCTCATGTTTTAAAATTACAGTCCAGATGAATGCTGTAGTGTCTGGAAATGAAACGAGAATAACTGTATCAGTGGGAAAAAAATAAAAATACATTCATAAAACACCAATTATGACATTGTTTTGAGGAGGCAGCAGGAGCCTGGGCTGCCTCAGTTGTCGACGCGTGCTGTGTTTAGTTTTTTTGAAATATTTAAGATGCTTGGAGTGAGGGACCAGATAAATTTAGAAGCAGCAGGGGATGAGCTGAACTTGTTCTTTCTTCTCTCTCACATCATGCTGGGTTGAAAATAGATGAAGCAGCATTTTTGGCTCGATGATTTGCTTATTTAATTTTACTTATTTTGTTCCTTTAAGTTGACACTGATACACAGTGATACCCTGATGCACAATTTATAAGATAAATGTTTTATTTGTTTATTTTTAACACATTGAATGGCAGTTGTCTTCAAGCAGAGATGGAGATCCATTTCTAGGATGTAATTATTTGTTATTAGGTGAATTCACTTTATCTGATAGTGATGATATTAATTGATTAATAGCCTCAATTTCTCACATCAGGAAAAAAAATATTTCCATGAATAAAGGCGCTTAGTGTGAAGCCACATGAATCAGTCACAGTTTCTGGTGTTTTTACCTTCATGTGAAAATATATATTGATTTATCTGACGTAATAATCAGTAAAAATGTACATTTCAGTATCCATAAAGCCTGAAGAAGATGATCTGTAGCAGGCTGTTGCTGTCAGAGAGGAAAAGGAAAGATGTGACACATACTAAAATAACCTTTTGGTGTGATTGTGTCATGGAGATTTTTCAGTCTCAGCTTTAAAACCAGCAATAATAAAACCTCCTTAGAGTGACCAGAAAACAAACATCTACAGCTGCACAAACTCCACCTGCTGCCGAGGGATGTGTGGTGTCATGTAAACCACCACAGTGTTACTGTCCAGAGACGGAGCCCTGATGGACACCAGGCTTTAGCCTCTCCAAGACAGTAGTAAGAAATCTGTTGTCTGCTCTCACTGGAGGGAATGATTTCTGGATAGTGATGCATTTCATTGTAAAAGCCCAGTGATTCACTGCAGCCTGGTTCCTCCAGACTGAGATCAAAGCCACGCTGGCACAGTCAAAGCTGCTGAAGAGACACACTGTTTAGTCTGCGGTAAATTTCCCTCTCTCTCTCTCGCTCTGCTGGCCCTGCTGTCTCCTCACCTCCCCAGCTCCTGGCACCTGTCCATTAGGGACATGGGCACAGTGCGGCTGAATATAGACAATACCAGTAAAGTTTTTCTCCTCCTCCTCCACCCTGCCTTCTGTCGAGCTCCTCTCCATCCATCCCCGTCACCAAACTCCAGCCTCGTCTCTTAAACAGCCATCGTTCTCCGCAGTCACTCCCGCCCGAATGCTGCCAGCCGACGTTGATCACTGCGCACTTTATCAATCACATTATATCAGCCGCCGAGATGCTTTTAAAATGTACACACTATTGATTCTGTTGAATTATTCATGAGACTTTTTCCACAATCGCTCTGCGGCTTCTCCAGAGCCACACACTTAACTACAGTTGTTTTTACTTTCATTTATCATCTGTCTCTAACTGTGGGGTTGTTGTTGGTTTTTTTTCCAGCCCGTGCACTTGGCCCAGAGCTGTTTTCAAGTTGAAGCCTTTGGACGCACCTTCACTCTAGACCTGGAACTAAACCAGTCAGTATCACCCTCCAAAATCATCAGATCTGCTTGTTGTCTGTTTTTTGGGGTTTTTTTGTAGATACTCATCTCAGTAGGTGCCCTTAATTTTCTGCAGCACTTCTCATTAGCATTTCCCCGCACTTAAGCAAATGCACTTAGCGCCTCTATTATGTTACATGACAAGATGGGGAGCACCAAAGTGGCACACTCACAGACACACGCTGCTTGATGTTTACGAGGCTCCTCTGATTTTATTAACACCACATGGTAATATGTTCAGTTAGTCTTCAGGAAATGCATGTGAGGGGTGGGAAGTGTCCCAGACTGGGCTGTTTTTCAGACTACAGATGATGCTCCTGCAAATATTCATGGTATCCTCTCCTCTGTTTCACAGCCACCTTCTGTCTTCAGAATATGTGGAACGGCACTTTAACGAGGACGGCAGACCTTTGCAGTCTGTGGTAAGATGATCTACGTCGGGCGGGGAAGTGTGCTGACGTGATTTCACTGACTAAACTTGTCTTTTAGCACCTAGAAATCAGCATATTAATAAGATGACCAGAACGGCAGCACAGCGTTTGGATCTTTTTCTGTAGAAATTTCAGAATTGGTTTTACACTGGTGCTGTTGTCAGTGAATTAATTGAAAGTTTTTGATTGTAAGATGCAATTCTTTTATTGTCACCAAACAGGAAGCATATAAAGCAGCTGCCATGTTAAGGTGCATTGTAAGTCAGTGACAATAAGAAGACATAAAATAGTAGTAATAATAAAAGCAATAAAACAATGTACAAGTAAGGCAAAGAGCTATAAAAGTAGACAGATTCCTGTACATAAGAGCAGTTTCAATTTCACCAAAGAGTCAGATATTACACAGTTGAGGGATGATGTTCAGTTGCAGAATGAAGGTAAGTAAATAAATACCATATTTTCTGGACTATAAGCCGCTACTTTTTTCCGACGCTTTGAACCCTGCGACTTAAACACCGGTGTGTCTCATGTATCGACGGCACGAAGCTGGTTAGCTTTTTACAAGCTAGCAAGCTCCGTGCTGCCGATACATTTAGCCTCATCACATCAGACCCGGTCAGAGTGGACGACATTAAACTGTTTGAAGGCTAAAGAGAGGCTAAATGTATCGGCAGCACGGAGCTGGTTAGCTTGTAAAAAGCTAACCAGCTTCGTGCCGTCGATACATGAGACACACCGGTGTTTAAGTCGCAGGGTTCAAAGCGTCGGAAAAAAGTAGCGGCTTTTAGTCCAGAAATTATGGTAAGTTACAGATATTACACTGAACCAGAGAACTGCTGAAGCAGCAATGGTCTAATATATAAAATAATTCCTCAGATCGGTTTGACTGAAGTTTTTCCTTAAAGGGAAATTTCTAAAAATGAGATGTTTTATTGACATTTCCACAGTTTGATCTCATCCTCTTGTTATATCTATTTATAGAAAGTCCATTGTGTGCTCTCACTTCATAAATAGGTTGCCATGTAGCTGTTGGGAATGTGTATGTGACTGGTCTGTACATACAAGGCGAGGGTTTGCCTGTTGGTGGTGTGTGTGCCTCTCTGCTGTAGGCCAAATAAAAAAAGGAAATTGAACGTCTGGAGGTTAAAACCCCCCCGGCCCGCAGAGACAATCATCCAGAGACCGAGGGAAACAGATGAAAACCTCAACATCTAATGTGACGTGTGTGTGTGTGTGTGTGTAGCGACCAGAGGAATGTCACTGCGCTCTGTTAGCCAGCAGCGACGGCTAATGTTGTTTTTCTTCCTGTACAAATGTGC
>OOFC01033753.1:11359-35631 GCA_900323345.1 Pseudochromis fuscus | reverse complement strand
CTTCCTCTTCCTGAATCTCAGCCTATTGGGCGAGGGAAAAGGGGGGGCGGGGAGAGCAGAGTGAAGGAACTAAAGAAAACTACTGTAGTGGCTGGGGTTGCGTTATCCATCCATCTAGATCAGGGGTCTGCAACCCTGGTCCTAGAGAGCCGCAATCCTGCATGTTTTACATGTGTCCCTCTTCCAACACCTGATTCAAATGACCAGGATCATTATCAGGTTTCTGCAGAGCTTGATGATGAGCTGGTCATTTGAATCAGGTGTTGGAAGAGGGACACATCTAAAACATGCAGGATTGCGGCTCTCTAGGACCAGGGTTGCAGACCCTTGATCTAGATCACAGGTGTCAAAGTCGTGCCATGGAGGACCGAGACCCTGCAGGTTTTCTTTCCGGCTCCTGAAGCAGGTGATTTTAATGATCAGCACCTCCTTCAGTTTGAGGAAAGGAGCTCATCAGTGACATCACCTGCTGGAGAGCCGGCTGGAAAGAAAACCTGCAGGGTCTCGGCCCTCCATGGCACGACTTTGATACCTGTGATCTAGATGAAGCTGTGCTAAAGGGAATGTCAACGAAACAGTGAGATAAGTCAGTTTTAACTATTAATAGAAAACAAACCAACGTTCTGACAACTCCGTTCACTCCAAAACAAGTTAGTACATTCACAATACGGTACCGTACATACCGGTAGCTCTTACCGGTACTTGTGCCGCCTTTGTTGAAAACAATGTATTTCCAACTCTATTTGTCACAGTTCAAAGCTACATGAACAGCTGTTTTATTTTTTTCCCCCTCAGTGACGTAGTATTATCTTTTACCAACAGCAAGGTACAACAGGTAGTGCAACTTTTTATCACGTAGTTAGTGCATCACAAACGTGGAGGGAACGTAAAAGAAACAGTCTGATACCGCTACGGTAAATCAAACGTTAGTGCAATCACAATATACGCCCCCTGACTAGGGCAGCCATAATTAACCAATATTGATCCATATATAAGGCGCATCGGATTATAAGGCGCACTGTCGGGTTTTGAGAAAATTAAAGGCTTTTAGGTGCTCCTTATAGTGTGGAAAATACGGTACCATCTTAAACCTGCAATAATACAAGCCACAATTATAGGTCATGAAACTCAGTTCCTCCCACAGTACACACCTAGTAGCACCCAGCTGTAAAACAGCAGCAGCTGTTGTATTTTTGTTGGTTGTTTTTTTTTTAGGTCAAATGCAGAACTACATGTACGCGGTGTAGAAGTATTCACTGAAGTTCTATCTGAAGTTTCCTGAAGCTTATTGTTTTCTTAAGGTTCAGCAAACAGCTCACAAGATGAACCAAGCACATGATCCTGTAAATAATTATATTGGCTTTATTCTGATCCAGGTGCTGGCCCTGCTGCTTTATCCCCTTCTGTGTGGACGCTTGCAAGGATGTGGAGCACACCTGCCCCAACTGTAACAACGTGATCCACATCTACAAACGCATGTGAGGCGGCGCTGCAGTGGCACGTCTACTGAAGTGACAGCAAACAGTAGAAACGTCAACCATGACTAAGCACAGTGGCCGAACCTCTCTGAGCAAACATCAGACACCATCGTGAGCTCAGGACCCACTTGTGTAAAAAGCATGTTGCACTTGTGTAACTCTGTACTGCACACATGTGTTGCTGGATTACGTAAGAGCTACACTAAACCTTCCTGCTGCTGCTTTATTTGATGAACACTGTGAGAGCCGGACCTGAGTGATGTTGTCTGAGTATAACACACCTCAGCGATACATTTTAGTAACGACGTTGGATGTTATGCAATAATTACTTCAATTATGTTTAGCATTTATATAAAAAAAAAATGTTAAAATGTCCATAAGTAAAGTCAAATGTAATTTTTTGCTTGTAAAATTACATTGATTTTATGCTGAAGACAAATTTTTATTGTAATCCTTGGTATCTGATTTGTCAATATAACATAATTTGTTTTTTAATTTAATGTAAACAAAAATTGGGTCATTTGCAATTGCTTCTTCTTCAAAAATGATTTTTTGTGACATTAACTTAATAAAAAGGAAATGTTACTCAATAGTACTAGTTACCTAACAATCTGATTTTTCATCATCTCTTGATTTCACTTTATCTGTTAACAGATAAAAGTATTTTATTACAGTAATAACCAACTCACTGCTTGTACCATAATTATCTGTGAATAAATCAGCAATTTATCACCTTCAGGAGGTAATTTTCATTCTTTTTTTCCTCTAAGTTTTTGATTGAAAGTTGCCATAATCACAACGCAAAAGACAAAATATTAATTTACTTACTGTATAATCAGAACATGGTTTACATTAGGAAAGCAGAGCACTATGAGTGACTTTCATGCTGCTTAAAATACAGTGTAGAGGTGTAACACTGTAATTCATAGTACTGTGCATACTCAGTTTTTATTACTTAAATACTCTTATAAACAGTATTAGTTTCACATGTGGTTTCCTGCTATGACAAATCAGAATATCTGTGGTGAAAATATGTTATGTAATAACCCATTCATTCATCTTCTACACCCAGTACCCTATATCCAGTTTGGTAGTGGTGATCTGCTGGAGCCTATCCCAGCTGGCAACAGGCGAGAGGCGGGGTCTACCCAGGGCTAATGTTATGTAATAATGTCTTTATTTTTCACTGCATTTAATGCTAAGGAGGCACTAGAATCTTCTTCAGTGGAGCCCTTTTGTTAAAAATGTACAATAATGATGCAAAACACAGTAAAAAAACATTTATGTGGTGAGGGCCAATTTATGGATTTTGTGTCCCTGCAAAGCTCAGTGTGACGCAAATATCATCATCAGATCTGTGAGTTTCCACACGGACATGAAAAAGTGGGAGTCATGAATATATTGGTGGACTGTGCACAGCTAGTGTGCTGACTGTGTGCCTGGCAACTCAAGTGGATATTTGTTTTATGCACATTCTGTATGTCATCATGTAAAATCTCTGCCACATGCTTGGTGTAATTATTTTAAAGAAGAATCCTTGTATTGTCGCCTGTGCCTCCTGTCACACCTCATCCAACCACCAGATGTCCTCACACTTCCCTCTCCACTCCAGTTACCTCCACACCCACCTGTTTGCAATTTCCCAATCCACCCCAGTGAACATCCATGTAACCTCTTAGCCTAATTTGCTGTTAGGTATTTGTGGATTTTGTTTGTTTTTTTAATGTCATTTAGCTCTTATTATCTGCTACATATTTATTCCTGTGTCCTGGCTACCTGCCTGTAAGCCTGTGTTTTCAGCCCAGTAAAGCACTGACCTTTTCCTGTGTCATTGTGTCTGCACTCCTTCCATCATGCTACATCTGTTGCACTAGCGCACAACATATAACATTTGTGCGTGTTTGTAGTTTGTATAGAAAAAGATGCAAATCTGCTGTCAGCATGCAGTCTGGATCCATGTCCAATTTAGGCTTTAGTCTCCATTCAACAGGCTTTTATTGTGAAAAAAACCCAAAACATAAAAAAAAAAACCCCAGAAAGTGGCCAAGAGAAAAAATATGCTATGCTAAATCTGGCAAACCTCCGTGTTCCTCGCCGTGATCTCAGATTAGAGCTTCATGTAGTCCCCCCTCCATCCAGGCAGCATATTGAGCCAACAGGCTGAGAGGCAGCAGTCTGTTTAATATGTGCACTCTCCTCACTGGCAGTAACAGGACATAGTAAAAGCAAACTCTACTACTCCAAAAATAATTCAACCAACTTCACACAGACAGGACTTTAGTGGTAAATGTAAATCAAACATAACAACTTAATAACTGGAGCCCTTGAGCAAGGCACTTAGTCTTTACATTGTCAACACTGCATCTCAGCCAAGAGGAGCAAGTCCAACACAACAAGCTGCCTTTGTGAACTCCCTGTGCCCTCCGTGTGTGTGTGTGTCGGCGGTTGCTAGGAGAAACCTGAAGAGGAATAAAGCTGGGATTATGGGATGGGCCATACTTACCAAAGTCCTATTGGACCGTGACCATAGTGACCACTGGATTACCCAGATTAGGACTGATGCCCCGAGTTAGTCAGCACCTCTCTGTCTTGTTGTTTGGCACCTCTGTTTTGTTTTGTCTCGTTTCAGAGAACTCAAATACACAACGCGACAAAACCGCACACAGATACAAACAACTACACATCAAACTGAGGTTTCCCAAACATTTGAAGTCTGTGATTCATGGTTATTGTTCTGTATTAATACCTGAGGCAAATAAAGACGTGAGAGAAGAAATGTCTACGAGCAGACACTGAGTTTTTCTTCCAGGGTAAATCAAGGGGAGCGCTCAGATCCAATGGGTGGGTTGCCTGTGATGGATAATGGAGCTACTGATGATAGGGGTTAATAATAAACAATTATTTAAATCTTTTATTGATTGATTGATTGCGTTATGGAAAATATTTACACTTACTTTCCTCCTGAGAATTAGACGACAGAAATGTTGCCATTCTTTTGTCTATACAGTAAATATGAAGCTACAGCCGACAACCTCCCACAAACACTGCAAACAGGGAAAATATTTGTCTAACTACCAGCTCTGGTCAAGTACAAATCTGGTACATAACTCCCTGTGAAACATAAACAAGCGCTTGTGAGCTTTAGAGGAGCTGCCAGGTAGATAACTTTAACCTGTGGACAGAGTGATGCTGTTTAGCCAATTGACTTAAATTTCAAAAATCATCATTTTCAATCATGAAATATATGATTTTTTCATTTAGTAATTTCTCATTCAGTCATTCTGATGTCATTAGCTCATTAGCTAGTCAAAGCTTTTTTTTTATATGTGATCTGGTGGTCCATCTGAAAAAAGAAATGACAATAAAGTGGATAATAGGCTTTAAAAAGACAGGGTGTGGTTAGTTTGGGTAGTGTCCTCTGATTCAAGGGTCAGACCCGCCTCTTTACTCCCATCTTCATATCCAAATATGGTCACTTTTGGCTCCAAACAACCAAAATGGTGACGTTCAAATACCAAACTCCTGGCTTCAAAATGCAAGTCAACAAACCAGCGGGTGGCGTGAGTGGTATCAACCTTCTCATCTACTCTTTGACAGAAATAGTTTTTTTTTTTTCTTTAAAAGTCCATGCTAAGGGAATTAAATGTCATTAAAAGCACCAAAATCTATCTATCTATCTATCTATCTATCTATCTATCTATCTATCTATCTATCTATCTATGTATTAGTTGGTGAATAGCATGATGGTAATGAACTGTGTGAAAAAACCCATTCAACATCCCTCCATTCATCCGTCATCAGACCAAAGCAGTCAATGCTGCTGGTTGCATGTGTGGGGCTTCACTATCTGGATTAGACAGTCTTGCCTGACACAGCAGGGTGCAGGTGTGCATGACTTTACTTCCTTATTTGTGCACCACAAACCAGCTTTGGCCTCTCCTCTGTTTGACCGCTATCACTCACTGTGGTCGCTAACGTCTGTCAGCACAAATCTCTCCCATGCTGATCCAGACTGACTCGATTAGCGGGCTGAGTGGTCGCTCGTTGTCATGATTTTCCTCATCCTTCTCCGACCGCACATGAAAGGGGGAGGGGACTACTGCTTTTCCAATGGGTGCCTTGGCTGAATCATGTCTTCCAGGGTATTGCGTAACACTCCCTGCTAGGCTGGTCACATGGCCACAAGGCTCACCTGTGTTTAGATTGACCATCTGCCCCTCCTCATTCCAAATCCCATCTCTGAGGCGCACACCATCAGCAGACATCTTTGTGCTGAAGAACTGGTTCAATCTTCTGATTGGAGATGAATCTCCCACAGCTATGAGTGTGAGGAAGAATTGTATAAGTGGCAAGAGGAAGACGTGGGAGACAGAAGGCAGGAAATAACACCGAGATGTGCAAACGAGTGACTAATGCTGGACTGGCTGTGAGCTGCCATGCATTCACACTGTACTTATTTCCTATCCTCTTCCTGGTTAGACAGGTGCATCGGCAAATCATACTCCCCGTGTGTGTGGGTGAGCAGAAGAAGGCTGGGATTGCATCTCTGTTGACACCTCCGCAGATTTCAGCGTGAGGCAGGGAGAGAGAAACACAGACATGCAGACAGAATGAATAGAAAGAGGAGGACAGAGGGAGCGAGAGAGAGGCAGAGAGAAGAGTGAAAGAGACAGAAGATATATTTGACTGTGTGGGTGTGTGAAGTATCAAGGCATGCATCATAATTGTGGAGTCTTCTTGGAGCAGCTGGACAAGTCACTGCATCAGCAGGACATCATTGGTCGTTCAAAGTGTGTTATTGTGTACTTTAAAGAAACAGTGGGAGCTGTGAGCACTGACAGCGACATTTTCACAGACAAAATGGAAACCGTTTTGTTTCTGCTGCCTCAAGGATTTCATTAACTGGGATTACAAAAATACTCCAACTAACTGAAGTGACGCCAAATGTGATGTGTGGAAAAATATGATACCTCTGCGCTGTCAATAATCAAGACTTGAAGCCAAGAATTTATCTGAGGTGAGTTTGACAAAATTGTAATTTTATTGGTAAAATTGTTCCCTTCCTGTGTATCTGGGTCTTATAGCTCTGTCCATGTAAGGACTAATTTGAGTCTTTGTCTCACTCATTTGCTGTTAAAGGGTTAAAACTTTTTTGTTTATGGTTAAAATAAGATTCACGTTATGGCTGTAGGATGCATTATGTCAATGAGGAGCTTCACAAACAGTGTGTGTGTGTATGTGTGTGTGTGCGTTTTTCTGTGATTTTGGTATTGAACTCGACTTCTCAAAAGCCCAGTATGCAATGTAGTCAGCCCACGCTGTTTCCCGTTTCCATGGAAACTATTGCCCAGTGCTAAAAGCAGTTCTGTTCTGTGCAGTGAGTGAGTGAGTGTGTGTTTGTGTGTGTCTGAAAGATGAGAAACATCTCATACAACAGGTTTATTGGGTCTTCACAGACACTGACTGCTGTTTCCAGTGTGATGTGAGTCATGAGGATGCTGTAGGAGCTAATATACAGTAATTTACCTCTACATTTACTTTCATCCAAGCGTCAGTGTCTTTGTTTATCTCTGTGCCTTTACTTTCCTCCCTCTCTCTTTGTCCTTTAACCCTTTCTCTCTCTTCGTCATTACATTTCTTTCCTGTCTTTGTCTCTAAGATGGCCGTCAGCCTTATCATCATCTGCCTCCTGTCACTGACTGGCTATGGCTTATCCCACCCGTCCTCTCCTCCTCGGGGATGCAGTGTGAATGTGGACCCCCCCTACAGAGTGCTGTGCGACCTGGAGGCAGTCTGGGGTGTTGTTCTGGAGGCTGTGGCCTGCTGCGGTGGCGTCACCTCTCTGGTCCTCGCCG
This sequence comes from Pseudochromis fuscus, assembly GCA_900323345.1. NCBI lineage: Eukaryota > Metazoa > Chordata > Actinopteri > Pseudochromidae > Pseudochromis > Pseudochromis fuscus. The sequence continues at coordinate 28,298 of OOFC01033753.1, read as the reverse complement.
TGCTGCTGCTAGTCAAGCTGCGCTCCATTTCTGACCCCGCCAGGCGCTCCGGCCTGGGGCCTCTACTCCTGCTCCTGGGCACGCTCCTCGGGCTTTTCACCATCTCTTTGGCTTTCCTGGTGGGGAAGAACCAGGCGCTCTGTGTGGTTCGCAGGGCCTTCTGGGGCCCCCTTTTTGCCCTGTGTTTCTCCAGCTTGCTGGTGCAGGGAGTGAGGCTCAGGAGGCTGGTGGCCGGAAAGACCAGCCCGACGGGCAGCACCCTGGCAGCTCTCGGTCTGGCCTTGGCTTTGGTTCAGGGGATAATCTCTGCTGAATGGGTCCTGCTGACTGTCGTGAGGGAGGGTCACCCAGCCTGCGAATATCCACCTTTAGACTTCGCCCTGACCTGCAGCTACACTCTGGGGCTGCTCCTCATAGCCATGGGTCTCTCTCTGGGGGTTGTGCTGTGTGGAGGGGAGCTGGCCGCAGAGGGAGGGGGCAGCAGTGAAGAAGACAGAGAAGGAGAGAGTGAAAAACGAAAATGGAAGTGCAACGCTGTGTGGCTGTTTTTGTCCAGTCTGGCCTCAGCGTTGCTCTGGGTGGCCTGGCTGGGGTTTTATCTTTATGGCAGCCAGGCGCTGAGGGGAAAGGGGAACAGAGGAAAGAAGGAAGCAAAAGTGTTGGATGAGCCTGCACTCGCTGTGGCCTTGGTCATCCAGGGATGGATCCTGCTCCTGCTCCACGCCATCCCAGAGACACACCTCTGTCTCCGCAAAACTCCAGAGTCCAACACGCAAGATTTCTTCGACACAAGTCACACGACTCCTCCTCCACATTTACGAGACGAGCTCCCTGCACACTCCCACCGACCCTTCCCAGAGAACCAGTCCTTTTCAATGGAGGAGCACAGCGCAAGTAGGCCTATGGAATGTGCGTGTGCATGTTTGTGATGATTTTTGATGAATTTCATTTTAATTTCCACCAGGGTCCAAAGCTGCTGTCAGCTGGAGCTCATTAAACCTTAATTTAAAATTGGTCAAATACAAACATGTTTGGAATCTAAGTGTTTTATAAGACATGAGGCAGCTGTTGCTAGGCAATTGATAACAAAAGTGGACGCCGTCTCGATTCCCTTACAAAAAAAGTGACCGTGATTGCTGCACTCAGTGTCAAGCAGAGAGGGAAAAAGAAACAGAAAACAAAAGTGACATTTGTGCAGTCTGACATTTGTAAATCAATGCTGTGAGCACACATTTGGACTGAATCAATTTCCATTCTGAATTCAATCAATTTAACATGAAATTAATCAAGTTATATAAAAATATTAAATAAAATTACATTGAAAAAAAAGAATTCCAAATTATATTAAATGCATTAATTATTATTTCTACATTTAATTTGTTAATTAAAATAAGAAATTGATTAAATGAAAATGTAATGATTAAAAATTCAACTTAATTCAAGTTTATTAAAATGTACAAAGGTAGATAGCTCCATAGATAACCTGAATCCACTTCAGTACTGTCCATCTGCACACAGTATGTTTTGTTTGCCCATTAAATCCTGCTCTATGGTGACTTTTATAGGTGACAACAGCCTCATATTAGTTCAGAAAAACTAAAGTTTTAACAAAAAAATAGTCAAACAGACTAAAACCTGGAAAATTACATCTGGAAAAATCCAGTAAAATCCTTCATTTGGCACAACTTGCTATGTGGTCAGGGTGCATACCACACAGGCTAAAACCAGCTTCCCATTCAACTTGTAAAATAACAACCATACCACCACACAACCCTGAAAACAATGGAGGACTGTTTACAGAAAAGGTTGCTGAGTTTCAGCTACTGTACAGAATCCAAAATCCAATTAAACCACATGAAATGCCTGATTATTCAACAGGCTTTTCTACAAGGGAGCATGATGACTCACTTCACTCTGATTGCTCTCTATAATAATTCGAAGCCAGATGCACAGATGAGGAGCTAAAGCTTGATCCACCAGGATAAACAAATACTGAAGACTGTGGCAGAAAGGTAATACACAGACTGGATTGAAGGACGAGGAAGACATTTTGTTGACCCTTGTGCATGTGATAATATTGGAATTATATAGAAAGGAGAGTAAGGCTTTTTTTTCACTGTGTGGTTGAAAGCAAAGGGTTAAAGTCTGTGTTACTTGCTCTAATGGAGGATGTCAGCCACTTTTCAAAAGGTCTGTGTCTGAAATTTGTGCAGGAGAGCTTGTGAGTAATGCATTATTATAACCATAGAGACTGGCTTACTTGTATCCAGCAACTGTAAAAATAATCCACTCCACAGTCTACGACAAAAACATCGAAATGTATTCAGGGTGCACAGCTGATTCACATTGTTCACAGATAACAATGAGACCAGAGTGAACGCTGATGATATTGATGTATTTTAAAGCAACACTAATGGATTTTAATAGACGATCATACAGATAAAGAGATGAAGAGAAGCCTGTATATAGTATATGCTGCCATTTTGGGGCATTATATAAAATGCAAAATTCAAGGTTGTGAAACATTCCTTTGATTTGACCTCATCAAAAACCTGCCACTGAATGCAGCATAAGCTAATGAGAGTGAATTGCATCAGGAGTAGTGAACTAGGGAGTGATTTCAGACAAAGCCGTACTGGTGTTCTTAATTACTATGATTAGACCTCTCCGGTTCTCATTAATACATCCTCTCATGAGCAGAAAAGAGAAAAATCCTGTTCCCCTGCAAGATCAAAATTGCATGTGTATAACAGTTTGTACCACCCCTGGCACAATGCAGACACAGGGGAAAATAAAAAATGAATACATCCATTCTTTCAGTTTGTTTCCTCCTGCAGTCTCCTGCTTGTTGCTTTGCATAGAGCCACAGGACTCTCTAGAGGGATCTAACAACTGTGTGTATGATGTCGCCTTAATTATTTCAGCTGAAATTAAGAATTAAGCTAAACGAGCCTTAACTTATGAAGCTAAAACATTTCAAAATGCAATATCATACAACCCATTGTTGCTGTGTAACAATTAGAACAAAGGTACCGTATTTTCTGGACTATTGAGCACACCTGTCTATACACCACTATTGAATTTATTCAGCAGTTTCATGTGGTCCACTCTGACCGGGTTTGATGTGACGAGGCTAAATGTATCGGCGGCACGGAGCTTGCTAGCTTGTAAAAAGCTAACGAGCTTCGTGCTGCCGGTTCATGAGCCACACCGGTGTTTAAGGCGCAGGGTTCAAAGCGTCGAAAAAAGTAGCGGCTTATAGTCCGGAAAATACGGTAAATTAAATATTGTTTGTTGTTGCAGGTAATAACAAAACAACCATGACATCATAGCCAGAAAATATAAGTGAATCAATAAGTACAATCTCATGTAATTTATCCAACTTAGACTGTCAAGAGCGTAGACTGTATAAAAAAATGGACGAAGCAACCGGGTCTCAAAAGTGAGGCCAATGTGGAAAAAGGTGTGATACCCCCAATGACCACTAGATGCTGGCTCCAAAACACCCCAATTAACTTCAATTTAAAAACTGTCCTTTTCAATCATGACATACTCAGTCAATATTTTTTTCCACACTAATCATTCTGATGTCATTAACTAAAGTTAATTCATCTTCTCAGTGATGTGGTGGTCCATCTGAAAATCATTTCATCATTAAGTAGATATAAGGCTTCAAAAAAGGAGTATTAAGGGGCATGGTTAGTTTGAATACCAGGACAGGTCTCCAATGGGATCAGCTCTGAAATTGAGTCTCATACACACTAGAGAGTGTCCTCAGGTTCAAGGGTCAGACCCGCCTCCTCACTCCTCCCTTCATAGCCAAATATGGTCACGTCTGGCTCCAATCAACCAACATGGCGACATTCACATGTCAAACTCCTGGCTTCAAAATGTGAGTCCACAAACCAGCGGGTGACATCACGTTAGCTTCATCTCTTCTATCTACAGTCTATAGCACTGGAACTGGAGTCACTGGTAAAAATGAATCAGAACGTAACTTTACATGAGGACACCAAACATCATGCTCCAATAAGTACAATGTCATATAATTTGTCCAACTTACATTGTGTCTTGACGATCTCACAATGCCGTCAGTCCTCACAGCTCCAATAAAGACATCATTAAAATCACCTGTTTGGTTTTATATTACGGTGTAATTACACTGTTTCACTTGTGCACCTGAATAACACCAATTTGTGTGTGTTTACCCCCTTTGGTCTGTCAGCCATCCGAAGTGGAACATACCACAGCAGCCATGGGACTTCCCGCCCTGGCATCGCCTTCAGAGGCCATGTCTACCAACCTACAGAGATGGCTTTGGTCATGAACGGTGGCACAGTAAGTAACACAAACACACACACACACACACACACACACACACAGTCGCTCTCTTAATCACTTAATAACTCTCTAACCACTTGTTTGTCCCTTTTAGATGCCGACAGCCCCCGTTAACTACACTGGACGGCGGCTGTGGTAATACATGCGGCGAGACATGAAGAGGTCACGCTCACGAAGAATTTCCCTGTTGCCTACGAAGAAGGAAATATATAAAAACTACCACCACATATCACACTGAACTGACATCATGTGAGATAGATATGTTTAATGTGTTCGTGTTTCTGCGCACATGTACGGATTATACATTTTAAAAACAAACTAACAGCATTTTTGCTTAAATTTTCCTCGATTGCCTCTTTCAGGACAGACAAAGGGAAAGTGAAACAGCTTCGACTGATAGGAGACAGTATTTACAGTGCATTATTTTGATCAACACAGATCAGCACATGCAGTTTTTAATGTAATGAGAAAAGGGTGCGTATAAGAAATGTTATAACAAAGTTGAATGTAAAAAGAGAGTTACTGGAGGAGTTGCTGTTAGATCAGGAGAAACCTAAAGAAAGATTTGAATGTAGTCAACACTTTTGCCTGAGCAGCTCTAAACCAGTGCTGTTACCTACTGATGCCTGCTCATCAATGACGCTTGCTTCGTAAAAACTGCACCTACCTACTTTTTCTGTCTAGCTTCGAGCTACAACTCTGAAGAGAAACCTTTACGACGTTTATGTAAATTACCCGCATACTCCCACAAAGCTGGCTTGGCCTCTGTATTTCATGCTGGAAAGTCCCAGAGGACTCTCATAGTGCTTTTTCTCTACTATCTATCTCCATTCCAGTATCAGTGCTGTTGGACATTTTGGCACATTTCACCATGTGTATTCACAAATGCCATGCGTCCAGCAGAGCTTGTGCAGAGGTTTATCAGATCAATTTAAAAAGGTGAATGGAAAGTTTTCAGTTGATGACTAATTTTTCTAAAGGGTAAGTTTATAATAAGCATATCATAAAAAGCCATTTAATACTGCAAATACTAATTCTGCAGTTTAGGGTTTACTGTTGGAGGTTGTGGTTTTGCACTTTATCAGCACTGATTATGTCCGGGAGTTATGATAATCAAGATCATTTGAGATGCATGTAAAAGTTTAAAGGTAATGTTTTTTGTCAAAGATTTATTATGTTTTGAGTGTTTTATAGAATTTTGATATTATATATATATATACACAATATATATATTGAAGGAAATTACCAGTTACAGTTTTTAAAGTTGATTGATTATGGAAACAACACTTCAGCAAACAGTCCACCTCCTTTTAAGTCAATGTGGATGAGATGTTCATAAAGTCATCAGAAAAAGGAAATGTAGACATTTCATGACAGCTGCTTGAATCCCATTTGGAGAGAGCAATGTTAAACATGGCCGAAAGCTCAAGATGAGCTAATAATCAAAGTCACATGCATTTTCAAGGGGTTTTAACCATTGACTGGATATAGAATGGACAAAGCCAGCGTGAAGTCAGAAGTTAGAAATTTGAACGTCACCATGTTGGCTGTTTGGAGCCAGAAGTGACCATATTTGGATATGAAGGGAGGAGTGAGGAGGTGGGTCTTACCCCTGAACCTGAAGACGCGATCCAATGTGTATGAGCCTCAAGCTCGGGTCGTGTTTCATTGGAGACCAGAGCTGTCAATCAAACTAATCACACCCCTAAATATTTTTCCTCTTTTTAAGTCTAATATCTTCTTAACGATGTGTTTTTGTCAGATGGCAGAATTAACTTTAGCTAATGACACCAGAGTGACTTGTGGGGAAAAAAATTATTGACAATTTAAAATGACAAATTTTTTGGAGCCAGCATCTAGTGGCTGACCAGTGTATTGCACATTTTTGCACTTCCACATTGGCCTTAGTTTTGAGCCCCACTTGCTTCGTCCATTTCTATATACAGTCTATAGAGTATACACACATTTCTTTATGTTTGACTGGACTACTGCAGTTTCTGTCTCCCGAACAACAGTGAATCCAGGACAATATATCCAGCTTAAATACAATTGCAATGTTTTTTGCAATAGCCCTAAAGTAATAATACTAAAAAATAACTAAACTGTCAATAATTTTGCTTTTGTGTACCAGTGTGTGTTCTGATATTGTATAATGAAAATAATGAATTTTTATGTAATAACCCTATATAACAGATTTTTAAATATGTACTGTAAATGTTCCAAATGTGAAGAAGCACTGGTATTTCCCATTATGAGATGCTCTTATGATGATAGCACTGTCAACAATGTTTTATGGCAGCGTAACATGAATGTCTGTAATGTGATTTGCACAAAGTGGCCAATACATCAGTGCACATTTTCTGTTAAATATTGTCGGGTCTTATTGTATTTACTTACTTTCACTTGTCTTTAACTGTGATAGGCTGCCTGCTAGAGATGTAACTATAGAGTCAACTACAACTGATACTATCTAGTGCAGAGGTACAGTATGTATCTCTGTAGGTCTTCAATGGATCACAAGTGAATTAAAAAAGAAACAAAACACGATAAACTGCCGAATATGTCAGCCCATAGTACACACACAAAAGGAAATCTTCACTTATTTATAGTCTTTTAATCTATTATTAATCTTACTAAAAACTACATTTTGAATAAATATCAGGTCTATGTGAACTGACACAACCAAGTGAAGGCATGCACGATGTCTCTCCTCTGTGTGTTCAGCTGCATCGTGAGCCAATTCATGTCATAGCTCAATCTGCCAAAAATAGCCGAAATCCCTCACTGCATGTGGGGGTGTTGTAAAAGAAAAAGTAAGCTTCTAGTAGTAAGTAAGTCATGGACCTGTTGGAGGGTGTAGGTGGAGGTTGGGACGGCAGCCGGCTCCTGGAAGCTGTAGCTGGAAGCGGGGGCTGTAGGTGGCTTCTTTAAAGGCAGTTTGTAGGTTGAAGGCAAGAGGTTGTAGGTGTCGAGCACTGGATCTACGCTGGCTCACTACATGAAACAGCATGAGGATTGTGGTGTTGCAGGTGACAGCAATAGTTGCATTGAAGTTGGGTTTGCTGAGGCTAAAAGTGGAGGCTGTGACTTTGACTGATGTCAGAACTATTTCTGCAAAAGTGAAAGAGTAAAGCATGCTTGTAATTAAGTTGAAAAAAGTGATGCCACCCACAAAAGTATTCAACACAGCAGACTATAATAACAGAAATGGACCAACGTAATAACTGTTCAAACTAGGATAATGCACATTCTGACTTGCTGCCAGAAGCTCAAGGCAAAAGTGATGTAAACGGCTAACTTAAAATATCCCTCCTTTGTTAAAATCTTGGTTGAACTGTTCCTTTGTTCATTTATGTTGTTTTCAGATACATACTAAGTATGTTTATTTATTATTATTTGGTTGCACAGTCTTGTGGCTCACTCACCTCAAATATGGATTTAAGGCCCAAGAAAGACAAAAAGACGTGACTAGAGCTAGCATTAGTACGGAAGCTCTAAAAGGACACAATTAAATACATTTTTCTCTCTGTTTTGCCATGATAACGAGTTAATTTCAGTGGTTATTTTTCTCATTATCTTGAGTAAACAAAGGAAAATGTATCTTGTTATCGCGAGAAAATCAGATCAATTTGTCATTTCAAGAAAACGAAGGATATTTTATCTTGTTTTCTTGAGATAACAAATTGATATCAAAATATATTATCCAATAACAAATTTGTTTTCTAGAGATAACAAGAAAAATAACTCAAGAGCTTGAGAAAAACATTGAAATCAACTATTTGAAACGGCAAAACAGAAAAAAAAAGAAATTTATCATGTTCTTTTAGGGCTTCTGTACATTGGCTTAATTTTCGCCTAAAAATGCACCTCTACTGAATTTATTTACTATTAATTATTAAATGTGCCGTAATTAATACTATTTAAGAGGATAACACCATGGTTACAGTAGCCTATATAATCAATACCAACAGACTTGATTTGTACTAAAAAAAAAATGAAACCGACCTGATCGTACCTGACCTTAGTTCCGCTCTCATTTGCAACCCCGGATGATTCATGTGTGCGCGCACCCGTTGCTATGGACGCCTGTCGTTGCCCAGAGGAAGAAGAAAAAGCTCTTTCCGGGTCAAGACCGTTAGCGGGTATCCACGTGAATTATCAAGGTGTTCAAAGTAAGTAAACCAGATTATATTTCATATTTCTTGTTGCTTTATGCAGCGGTGGCCAAACGCTTTCGTGGTCTCACCGACTGATTAATGTGTTACTCTATTGCTTTAACTTAACTTTAACTAACCGCTGTTAGCTAGCTAGCATAACTAATTACTATTAGCGTACTGTGAGTACTCTTGGCCACTACAATGAATGATATGTGCTGTTGCTGTTAACGTGTGGACAAAACACATATCTTAACATAACTCTTTGTGTTTCAGTGAGGCTGTAACTCAGCATGTTTTCAAATATCATGTTAGATACACCGATCTAACGGTGTAACTCACTGAAGAACATAGTGACTGACAGCATGCTTACCTGTTCACTTTATGTTGCAGACGGATTCCGATGAAGACGTAATCTTTGTCTCAGAAAACTTTGCATCTAAACCTATTGTGGTTACAATTGATCAGGTACTATTTCCATCATCAGATACCAGAATGAGTGCTGATTAGTAAACCCTGCAAAGGAGAAGAATAATCCAGGATCAAAAACTTAGTTGTAGAACAACCTCATATGACTCTACACAGATTACAGTGTGGTAAACATCAGTGCTACAGTTCATAAAACAAAACAAAGCAACTCTATCATAAGTAGTCAATTGCACTGCATTTAAAGTTGAGCCCCCAGCAAAGCCATACATCTGAGGGAAGTTTGTTGCTTATCTATTATCCATATATAAAACAAGAAAAACAACAGATTGTTTTTCATCGTGCTTTTAAATTCATGAAAAATCTGAGTACCTTTTATTTTAATTCAAGTTATGTGAGAGTGTGCTCTGCTCAGCTTGCATCTTACTATCAATCAGGTCACCAACAGTGACACACTAATGAGTTTGAGAACAGACACATCTTTAGAAAATATTGAAATGTTTAGTATTGGTTGTGTGAATGGCTTTAAATAAGAGGATCTCCAAGGGATGAAGATACAGTAGGTGCAATCCTCCCCTTGCCAGAAAAAAAACACCCCTGAATGACACTAATGCACCATCCAATATTTTAAATGTTCCATATGTTGCTATTAAGCTCTGTGCATGTGTTTGTACATGAGCAACAGTAACAGTTGTTCTTAGATGACCTACATACATCTACATATATGGCCTATGTTAGCTGTCATGTCTGTTAGGAGGCCTATGCAATCTTTCTCTGAAAGCAAGTTGGGCTGCTTCACTGAACAATCCAAGATGGGCTTTTAAATCCCGTCCTCTCAAGCAATCTAAAGCACAAAAGTATTTACTCATTTACACATTGATCTGACAATTTTAAAACTTTTAACTGAACTCAGTTTTTCCTGTTTCTAGTCCAGATTTTTTGTATGTTAACTCAGACTGTGTTATGTTTGATCAACACAGACCACTACGCATAAGTGTAGATGTGTTAAAACTGTTTTTTGTTTGTTTTTTTTGCATCTTTGTAATTAAAAAAAAAATTTTTACCTGGTTCCTTGCAGACAAAGCGACTGGCCCTGCAAAGAGACATTGATCTGCAGTCCCAGCCCAAGCAGCCACCCAAACCTCTGGTTAGTGTTTGTTGCTCTGATATTCCCATGTGTACAAAGTAATGTAAAAGTTTTTGACAAACGGTGACTGTATGTCTCTCACCAGGCAAGTCAGTGGTCTGTTGCCTTGGAGAAGCCAGTGGAAAAGGTTCAAATGAAGATGAAGGCAGAGCAGGAAGAGGAGACTCTTATAAAGAAAGAGAAGAAACGCAAAAAAGGACAAATGTCTTCATCTGAAAACATAAATTGTACCGTTGATGACGAGAGCCCCGCAGAGGTGAAAAAAGAAAAAAAGAAATGTAAAAAGGTTGATGTTGATGTGCTGGCAGAAAATGTGTCTTTGGATGCAAGTGGTGAGAAAGATGAGAAGAGGAAAAAGAAGAAGAGGAAAATTGTCCCTGATTCTGTGAATGATGCCAATGGTTCTGATGTTAAGGATGAAAAAGATGAAGGAGTGAGTAAAAAAAAGAAGAAGAAGAAGCTGCTTCAAGCTGCCGAGGAGAATCAATTAGAAACTGAGCAGAGTGCAGTAAAAGAAGAAGAAGACGTGGAAAAGAAACAAAACAAGGAGAAGAAAGTAAAGAAAAAATCAGTACAGATTAAACCAGAAAATGTAACAAAGGAGGAGGAACAAGAAGTTGAAAAGAATAATGTTCCAAAGAAAGCCAAGAAAGGAAAAAACAATATTTTAATTGTGAGCACAGAGGAACCTGAGGAGCAAGTTAAAGAGAAGAAGAAGAAGAAGAAGAAAAAGGAAATCTGTGCAACTACAGATGAAAAAACTGCAACAAAAACAAAAAAGAAAAACAAAGCAGCTGAAAATGGAACTAATTTAGAAACAGAGACAAAGATTGAAGAAGGAAAAGAAAAGAAAAAGAAAAAAGCCAAAACTCAAGAAGAAGAAAATGGTCTCAACACAGCAAAGACAAAAGGCAACAAAAAGAGCAAAACAGCATCGGGCAGCGAGGTGGAAGACGACAAAGTTCTCAAGAAAAAAAACAAATCCACAAAGAATGAGAACTCTATAGTCGACGAAGAGAAGGTAGAACTAAAGAAAAAAGTAAAAAAAGACAAGTGTGGAGTAGTTTCTGTGGAGAGTGTCGAAGAAGAGGAGCCAAAAAAGAAGAAAAGGAAAAAAGCTAAGGTACAAGAAGAAGAACAATGTGAAGAAATGATCACAGAGGCTGTGGACATGCCGAGCAAGAAAAGCAAAAAGAAAAAGGGCTCCCCTCAGGGAGAACAGGTGAGCGACAGTGGAGCTGAAACCGGTACAAAGAAAAAGAAGAAGAAGATCAAAGAAGAACCAGAAGAAGAGGAGGACGTGGAGGTTTGTGAGTTTGTCACAGGTTGTTGACACTGTTTGGATGTGGTTTTAAATTTGTTGCATGGACCGTGAACGTGACTTGTGTTTCATTAGTCTCCTCAAATGGACGTGGTGTTCCTGTCAGAGAAGAGTGGAAACACTGATGAGATGACCATCAACCAGGTAAACAGGCCATGGAAGTCGTCGATAAATCGTAATGTTGGGAGTTCAATCCCCGATTCTTCTCATGTTTAGAAGAAGAATCTTTATTTTGTCATTGCATACACAGTACACAACAAAATTACAATTTACACTCAGGTGTGAATATAGACAGCCCCCCTGAACAATTCACACACATACATAGGGGCCCTGTAACATGTATGGAGTGGTTACAGAGTGAGGGTGCCGAGGGATCTTTGGTGCACCCGGAGCAGTTTTGGGGGTCGGTGCCACTGTAGGGCCCGGGGGGTGGACTGGCACCTCTCCAGCCACCAATCTATGCTCCGGGCTTTGTCCGAGCTGGGACATAAACCAGGTTCCCAACCCAGGTCTCTACCCACTGAGCTGTTATAGGGTTTAAAAAATAGAAAGAAATGTATAAGCATGTGATTACCACACCACTCCACACTGTTTTTGTTTGCATGTGCCATCAGAAATTTAGTTTTATGACTAATCTTGGTTGTGCACTGTGCATCTGTAAAGTAATTACTGTAAAGGTAATGCAGCACAATGTTTTCTAAACCAAGAAGAGCGTGTGGAAAACCAGCTAAGTCTGGTGAGTGGTGGTGAGTCAACTGAGTGATAAAAATTTAATTTCATTCTAGTTTAGTGTTGTGGGTAAAATTATTAAAGAAATGTGTGATTTTTACACAAACCATCACATTTGGTGTGAATTCTCCACTAATATCGACTCATGCAGGAGAAGGACTCTGTGCTACCATCGCCTAATTTTAATTTCCAAAATGTCTGTATTTCTTTTAATGTTGTTTTAATATAAGTTTTATTTTTCTTGTAAATGTCACTGTAAATTACTTGAATTGTGGGTTTTATGCAGTAGAGAATAATGAAGTGTGTTGTGGTTTGTTGTAGGAAAGAAGACAGGCTCTACAAATGGAGATCGACCAGGCCTCTCAACCACAGAAACCAGCTAAACCCACGGTCAGTATTATACAGAGAATAACACTGTGGGAACCTGCTGTGCCTTTTTACTTCAGAGGATTTAACTATTGCACTTATATGAAAGTATGGGAGTAATACGAGATGGTAATGTAGAGGAGAGGAGACAGCTATCTTCACTTTTTTTTGATTAAAAAATACAAATTTTCCAACATTGCAACTTAATTGCAGAGTTTAAAAAAATCCACACTGCCTAATAGATTAAATCAACACAGATCTTTTTATTGTACTTATTTTTTGATATTGGTCTGTGATGTTGCACAGGGTTTCGGCCAGTGGAGCACTGCACAGTTCGACAGCTCCCAGCAGCAGCAGAAGTTCCTCCGGCTGATGGGCGGTTTCAAAAAGGGCTTCCAGACGGCCGCCGTGGCGAGCGCCGGAGGAGCAAATATGGCAATGGGGAAAGACGCACAGCAGCAGTTACAGCAAGGGCTTATGGGAGAGTTTGAGCGAGCTCAGTCGCGCAGAATGGACTTTAATAACAGGGGGGCAGGACTTGGCTTTGCTGCACCATCCAATAAAAAGTTCTCCATTGACATCAATGCAAGTCGATCAGTTCGCTTTGATGATTGATCAGTGGAGTTTATGCTTATCCAAAAACTGTTTGTGTACATATCATATTTTAACGTAATTTGCACACCAGCCTGTTTGCTCAGCTTCACTGGAGGGTTCGTCCAACACATTTTTGATTCTAAGTGAATGAAAACAAAGTGCCAATTGTATATTTTGTTTATTAAACACTCATCACACAGTTGGAGGAACTGGACTGTGTTTATGCACAAATTTGTACCAGAGCAGTAGTTTGAGTGTTTTTAGATCCACACAGGACACTGGTAATTTTATGGTAGAAAATGGCAGTTTTGGTTTAAGCTGTTATCGACTAGGATTTTTTTTGTTGTCCTTGTTAAATATTTCAAATATTTATGCAAGTGTAAAATAAAGATGTAACTTTGCAGTGATGGTTTTGATAGTCATTTTATTCATTCTTGCACATTTGCTGTAAAACGAAGGAATAAGAAAAGTCGAAGTACACTTCAAAGAAATCAGAAACATTATTGCTCATCGTTGGCTCAACTGTTCGGCTGTGATAATGTACTGGAAAACAAAAACATTCGACTATCATGTGCTGTACTTCAATATTTCTTAATGGTAGCTGTGTTGTAAATTTGATTCGACCTCTGGCTCTATTAATCTCATTCATTTTCCTTTGCTGTGTGGACAACATCTGCACATCAGTTTACTTACAACTGGAAAAGCTGAAGGAAAAAGGGCCTCAAAGATAAAACAGGTCTCTCGGCTAAATCCATGTTTGTCAGTTTAATGAACAATGTACTAATAAAAACACAGGTCAGATGCATACTTGGTGACATGCAAAAAAAGAATAATTCAGCACTTCCTTTGCAGCAATTCTGGTCAAATCACCCTCAGCACAGATCTCTCTGAATACAAAATGCAGCGTGTTCACTTTTGTCTTTACTTCAGAGTCTGGGCCGTGTCTTAACCATTGGCACCAACTGCCTCATCCTCCAAGCAACCTGATGAGCCGCCATGTTACTTAATACCATAATACTTATCAGTAAAATGGTCAATTCTGCATCAGTGAAAGAAACCAGTCTTCCTGACGTGCAAAATTTTACAGTTTGGCAGCTGCAATGTAACGTCCTGAGTGAACTGATACATTTCAGACCAGGTCGCCATCAGGACATTTTTAAAGGCATCTTTGAACGCCCCAGTCCTAGCATGAGGAGTTTACTTCTGATTTTAAAAGAAAACAGGGCTATATTAAAAATATATCCTGAGAATGTTTGCAGTTTGGTCTCATCAGTGTTTTCTATCCAGCACAATGAAAGGATGACAAAATGTGCAGAGGGAAAGCCGTTCTAAAAAAAAACCCACTTAGGACATGAAACAAGAAGTAGCCAATGAATCGCATGTCGCCCAGTCTCTCCCAGAAACCGAAGGCTACTCGATGACTGCGATCAAAGAAAGGACGGGAAGTTGTGTGTTCCTTGTGATGGGAAGAAGTTTCAGGGCTCTCAGGCTTGAAGATACTCGGGCTGCACTCGCGCCACTTTGCGGAACTCTTTGGCGTGTGTTCGTGGGCACTGCATCTCACACCAGCTGATGGGAACCATCTGGGCACCTGGTCAAATATATCAGAGACTAGATTCAAAAAACAGATATGCACAAACCTCCACCAAGACTGTACTGATGGCCGAACACTGTTGCCCTCTTGAGATGAAATAGACTATGTTGATAAAACAATTGCTCATCAAAGCAGATGGAGTTTTCAGACAGGATCCCATCTTCTGATCTTGCCCAAAATTGTATCTTTAGTTTTTTTTGGATAATACCCTCTCTCTCCAAATATATAGGTAAATAAATAAGTCATCAAGATCTGTTCAGTAGTTTTTCCTGTAATGTTGGCAACAGACCAAACGCCTAAATATTCATGTAATATCTACTCCCTGGATGAACCACCAGATCACTAATAATAAGATGAATTGACTTTAGCTAACATCAGAACAACTTGTGGGAAAACCGAGTATTTCATGATTGACAATAATGTTTTTCTATTTGTATATACAGCCTATGGTTGATCAATCATTGCTCTCAGGAGCAGTGAAATATTAGAGTGAAACTGCTTTCACTCTCCACCACTGCTACAGCACACAACTACTAGCACTACTACACAAAATAAATATATGTTGGCACTATTGTAACTCTGTGGTTCTTCTACAAAAATTATGACTCACTATGCAAATGACTTGTGTTCTGTAGCAATATTCAAGTAACAATAAAATCCCAATAGAAACTCTTATTTGGACAGATACTCCACCACCGTACACCACCTTGTGTTCAAACAGGATATTATTAATCTGCGCTGCATCGTGCCACAAACTCCCCTGAGATTTGAAAATTAAAATATAAACTAAATATGTACTAACTATTGTGATGTGTGCTGCTGACCTCTTGACCACATCAGCCTTGAAAATTAGATCTTGATCTCAATGGGTTTTTTTTTTTTAATCTGGTGAAATAAAGGTTAAATAAAAATAAAGTAAAACTTTGGCCAAGCAAAAGTTCAGTGTAAGGGAGCAGTGACATTTACCTGCTTCGCTGTGTGCCACCACCACCCCCAGTTCATTCTCTGCTGTTGTCAGCAGGTAGTTAGACTGAACGTCGCCGAGAGAAATCTGACATCGCAGGTCAAGGTTTTACCAACGTAGACCTGCTGCAGACATTCACAGAAAATATAATAAATAAATAAATGACAAATAAATCTTCTAGTTCGTTGTACTTGAGTCATGCTAAGTTTAGGAATTTGAGAGAAAAAAGTATTTGAGGCGTGAGCTGAATAGTTTCCACGGATGATGAAACCTTTCCCTCTTCAAAGATCTATTTATTCGTCTCTGACTCAAGCCCACATGAAGGATACAACTTTCGCCAAGACGATGTCACCAGGTCTGAAGCTTTTGTATGTCTCCACCTGTAAAAAAAATAATAAAACATTTAAGTTTGTCAACTTAATGTAGAAGCTAAACAAATGAAACAAATGAACTAATGAATGATCTGAATGATGACATAAATGTAAACACACCTTGTCTTTCTCTGTTGCACGTACATCTTCTTTTCTGTAGATCCAGAGAGAAAGAGAGGGTGAGTTTGTGTTTAGGAAACAGAATAATACAACCAGAAGTGCACCCAGAGTCAAGTTTTTGGGTGGTACCTGATAGTCCCTCTGAAGCGGTCCTTCAGCGGTGTGGAGCCGACATAAAGAATATGGACTTTGGCGAATCTGGGGTTGATGCTGGTCACCTGCCAAATTTAAAAAAACAAGACAAACTCTTTAAAGACAGGAACAATGTTTACACTTTATTTTAAGTGTCTCAGACGATCAGATCTCCTTTGTTGATAACATTGTAAGACTTCATCCTTATGATGTAACGTAGCTGGATGCAATTTGATTATGACTTGGTGCAATACAAATAAAATTGAATTGAGTTGAAGTGGACAGCCGTATTACACCTGTATTTAACATGCATCGCCAAAACGTCCTGCTGACCCCTTGTGTTAGGATGTCACTACTGCAATGTCACTCACCAGAAGTGCAGCAGATTTTGTTTAGGACATTTTAGTGTTTACACAAGGAAAGACCACCTCAACATGTGGTCCTGAATACTTGTGATTCAATCAGCAGAAATGCATCTTAAAATCAAGTGTAAATAGGCTCAATAGTCCCAATCTAAAATGTCAAGACACTCAATTTTAGAGAAACAGAATCTGATCCCCTAAACTTACCTTACAGGTGACTATTGCGCCTACATCTGGCAGTAGTTGTGTTTCTGTTTCCCTCACCACTGAGATCACTGGTAACTAGAAAAAAAAAAAAAAAAAAAAACCTAAAAATAA
>OOFC01033753.1:0-11339 GCA_900323345.1 Pseudochromis fuscus | reverse complement strand
AAACTGTAAAAAGGTAACTAAAAAAAAAAAAAAAAAAAGCACCTAAAAGTCACAAAACCTGTTCAGTTTTGTACATGAAGACTATGTGGTGCATATTTCACAGAAAGCATTGAACAACTCTATTTTTGGCTCAGCAGCGTTCATAAACATTGCACAATACCTTTCTCCTGGCACTGCTACCTGCCCCACTGCTTCTGAAGCTTTCCCCTCCCTCCTACCTACGCCCACCACACCCCTCACCTCCTCTCCCTCGTTTTTCTTCAGCACGTAGCCTGCTAGTGAGGAGTAGATGTAGCCGTGCCGCAGATATACTCCTGTGCCAGGAATACAGTCTTCTACACTGCATAATTTGTCACCTGTGTACAAACAAGAGAAAAAAAGAGAAAGAAACACTAAACACCCGTGATACTGTGTTGGAGTAAAGTACTATCGGCAACCAAGCAATATTTCCATTTTGCATATAAACATCTTTTCTATTTATATTCTGGCTGCAAATTCTATTTTACTATAGTATCTTGTGATCATTATTACACTATTATATCTTATTTGGTGTGGACCATCCCTGTTAAAATAATAGTTTTTCTTGGGAACATAAAACACTCAACTTTGGAGGGAAAAATGAGAAATCCAATTTCACAAAGCAAATGCCACATATTTAAAGAGTGTAGACTGCCATCTGATAAATGAATCAATCATAGGAAACAATGTATTTCAAGATCTGAGTGGACTGCCTCAATATTAAGGATTCCTCCTGGAAGTTTTGCATGAATTTTCAGACATTACACAGAAGCTTTACACAGCTATAGAAAACCGATTTACTTCTGAAATTTGCTTGACAATAGGAATAAAGCACCTACAGCACCTTTACGCAAAACTACCCATTATGAATCTAGTCATTCTGAGCTCATTTATCTGTAATTAACATGACACTAAAAGCAAATCCTGCGTGGATGATCTTTTGAAAGGACTGGTGATTGTGTTTCCAAGCTACTTAAACACTACCAGGCCGCATATACATAATAGTCAGTGTGAAACACTGTGCTAACATTTACTACTGCATAATACAGCTGCAGATTTCCCATGGGTGCGTCAAAACAAGTGAGCAAAGGAATGTGTTATCCTGCCCGAGGCGATGGGCAGGGCTGCTGATGAAACCTGTCGTGGAAAGCAAAAGTCAAAATCTCACAGCCCTGCAAACACGGTTAAAAAAAAAAAAAACTAAACAAAACCCAAAACAATTAGATCCGAATACACCTTCTCCGTTATGTGTTACACTTTACATCAATGTAAATGTGAATATAACCTAAAATGTGCTGGAAACCAAAGCACACACCACTCCACGCGTGGCAGATGGAAATAATTAAGAGATTTAGCGCTGTCAGACTAGCTTAACTGTGTTTGCTAGCAGCACAGACCTGCCTACACAACCCGACATAAACAAAACGGTAGAAAGGGTGTAAAGGCTGGTGAAACTGCTTCCTAAGTACTCGTAATGATAAATTTAAGGGACTCACCTGGAACACACAACTTCATGGGCGACATGTTTTCGAGAAGAGTAGATCGCCAGCCCATTGGCTGTGACGTAGACTCGAGTCGATTCTGATTGGCCAGTCACACGATGACCGGAAAAAAGAAGGGCAGCGCAATTCGCCATGTTTGTTGAGGGCACGCGCCATGTGTGCATTCATACGTCTTTAAACAAGTTATTTACCAGTAACAACTATAGCAACAACATCAATACTTCAAAAAATTATAATAACAATGAATTTTGGCATTTGAAACTATTTTTTTCGTAGAAATCCTACTGTTTCGATAGAGATGGAGATTTTAGGTGGCTACGTAGGTGCCTGTTTAAAACACCACAAAATTCAATAAATACATAGTAAATTTAAGGTTATGTGCGTGAATATCGTTATTAATCTGATGTAAAGTTAATTCAAGAACTGTTAAGCATACACATAATGTAAACAACTGGATGTGTGCAATTAACAAATTGATAGAGACAGAGCTAAACTGTGGCAAAGTTTAACTTCAGGTGCACAGGTGTCTGACTACATGTTCTGACAGCGAGAGGCAAACATTATGTAACTTTGCCAGCCTTTTGTCAGTCAGTCAGTCAGTCAGTCAGTCAGTCATCTTCTATTCCTGCTTCTCCACACTTGGGTCGCAGGGGTCTGCTGGAGCCTATCCCAGCGAGCTTTTTGTGTTTATTTATAATACTGCCATAATTTAACTTAACTTCACACAAGGCTTTTAGAAGCATAGTTATTATTATTCATCATTTAATGTTTAACATTAATGCATAACACCTTGAGTGTTCCTGTCACATTATCTCTATTTACTGTTTTTCTTTCATATGGTAATAAAATCAATTTTACAGTAGATTGTTGTTATACTTAAAAAGATATAGGAGGCTGTGATATAAAGACCAAGTAATCAAAATGTTTATTCACTTGGTAAATGACCAAGGGTCTTGAAAAGCCACACCTTCAAAACATCTCAAACACACAAGGATCAAAAGTTGTTTGGAAACTCAAGTTCATGTGATTCTGCTGCATCAGGTCAATGTCCTGTCGTTCAGCTGAGGTGGAATAAAGTCCGACCACAGAGATCCACATGCCGACAGAACATTCTGCAGCTCAGAGAGTGAAGTGACCAGTCAGTCTTCTCTCCACATCAGCACATTCAGAGAGGAAACAGATATTTTCTGTAAGGCACCAGGAGACGTCAGGGCCAGAGGAGTAATGTATTTTCAGGTAATGGTGTCGTGTCTCCTTCTGCTGCGGGGGCTGCTTGCAGACTGCAGCACTGTTCCAGATGCCAAAGCCCTGAGCCCAAAGGAGCCCCGGTTAAAGCTCTCTCATGCAGATCTAAGAAATGGTTCGACTGTATTCTGGGAGGGTGGGGTCAGTGGTGGGTACCAGGTCCTGCTGTTAGACGATGATCAAGACCGGCTGTGGGTCGGAGGCAAAGACCACATCTACCTGCTGAGCCCTCAGAGCTTGGATCTGCCCACACGGAAAATCTACTGGCCAGCTGCCAGAGAAGATGTGGCGTCATGCCTGATAAAGGGTAAAAGTCTGGATGACTGTGGCAACTTTGTGCGGCTGCTGCAACCTTTTAATAAAACCCATGTTTATAGTTGTGGAACTGGTGCCTTCAGTCCACAGTGTACATACCTGCACCTCGACCATGACACCAAGGAGCTGTTGGTCATGCTGTCTCACACAGTTACATCAGGCAGGGGGAAATGCCCTTTCAGTCCCAGTGAGCTCTTCACAGCTACATTGACTAATGGTGAGCTCTATGCAGGTACCTCATTAGATTTTGTTGGAGGTGATGCTGCCATTCTCCGCACATCAATCCAGGGAAGCAGTCAGCATGTCGTTCGCACTAAGGCGTATGATAACAAGTGGCTCAATGAGCCGGAGTTTGTGGCCTCCTTCTCCATCTCTGATACCCACAATCCAGATGATGACAAAGTCTACTTCTTCCTTAAGGAAAGGGTGGTGGAGGCTGCATACTGGGGCAAGAGGATGTACAGCTATGTAGCCAGAGTCTGCAATAATGATGTTGGGGGGAGGAGGACTCTGAGTAACCTCTGGACCACTTTTCTCAAAGCCAAGCTTGTGTGCTCTGTCCCTGGGCCGTCTGGAGTCAACACGCAATTTGATGAACTAGAGGACATTTTTGTTCTGGAGACCGATGACCGTCAGAACCCCACCATCTATGGTGTCTTCACCACATCCACCCCTGTATTTCGTAGTTCAGCAGTGTGCATATATTCAATGGCATCTATTCGTGCTGCTTTCAATGGCTCTTTTGCACATAAAGAAGGCCCTGACAACGGCTGGGTCGAGTACAAGGGAAACATCCCCCACCCAAGACCTGGAACATGTCCCAGTGAGACCTACAATGGTTTGTACAAGTCTACTAAAGACTTTCCAGACGAGGTGGTGGATTTCATGAGAGAGCACCAGCTGATGTGGGAGCCCGTCCTGCCTCTGGGTGGAAACTCTGTGTTAACCAACTCACCCTACACGTTAAAGAGGGTCGTAGTGCACAGAGTGGATGCTGAAGGTGGGCCATACGACATCTTATATCTGGGCACAGATAATGGGAGGTTGTTGAAGGCAGCGTTGCTCATTAAAGAGAACACCACCTCAGAGGCGATCCTTCTGGAGGAACTGGATGTCTTCCAGAGTCCCACCCCCATCCTCAGCATGAAGCTGTCAGCAAAGAGACAATCACTGTATGTGTCCAGTGAGCTTGGCATGGTCCAGCTGGGACTTCAGAGATGTCAGTTAAATGCGACCGACTGTGGCGAGTGCTGCCTGGTCAGAGAGCCCTACTGCTTCTGGGATGGACAGACCTGCTCCAGATCACAAGACTTTAGGAGGCAAGGACATATATGAAAATTAGCAAATTAACTAAAACTGGCATATTTACAATGACGTTGCTTAATGTGCATCATTGAAAAAAGAAACAATTATCAGCATTATGTTTGTTAAAAATTGGTAAATGGTAGTTTTCCTTCCCACTGTCTGCCAAGTGCTTGCTCATGGGGGGATTGGTTGGTCCTCCTCTCTGAATATTGACAGCATTGTAAGGCTTTAAAGTCTTTTGATATGATTTGATCACGATTTGGTGCTATACAAATAAGATAAAATGACAGTTTTATTAATTCAAATTCTCAAAATTGTTCATGTTCACTCATAAACATGTCATTTCCTGATCATATGATCATTTTGTGAAGAATCTGTTTCAAAGATGGAAAAGCTATTTAATTGAATGGTTTTCTTAAACATAGATCATATTTCTGAATTTCTGATTAATTTGTGCAAACGTGGCTCGATGAAGTATATATGATGCACACTTTGAGAGCTTGGTAAATATAAAAAAAAAAAAGTAATTTATCACGCATCAATGAGAAAAACACTACCAAAGAATGTATGGTGAGATATTGATTTACACCCACTCCAATCAACACTAGTGACTTTACAGTGATCTCAATGGTTTTTTTTTTATATCATCATTTTATAAATTTTAATCCAATTTTGTATAACATGGCTCTAGTAACGCATTAAACACATCATATGTAGTGTATTCCACCTTTAAAGGGATATGTTTAAATAAATTTCAGGTTTTTTTTCTTGAGAGGCCAAAAGTCAGAGAATAAAATTATGCCAGACACTAAAAAAATTTCATCACGTAATGGCTCACAACATTTATTCTTTTTCGCACAATGCCACAGCAAACAAAATTCAGCAGTGCAGAGCAAACCAACCTGCTCTTTTAACAATAGCCAGTGTTACTCTCTAGTTTATACTGTTCCCACTGAGCTTCAC
Organism: Pseudochromis fuscus; assembly: GCA_900323345.1. Taxonomy (NCBI): domain Eukaryota; kingdom Metazoa; phylum Chordata; class Actinopteri; family Pseudochromidae; genus Pseudochromis; species Pseudochromis fuscus. Next base: position 5,991 of record OOFC01033753.1, on the reverse strand, counting down.
CTACATGGATTGTATGTAAGAAGAAATACTTGGGACAAAACTGCACAGCTGTTCTACATTTGTTCCTCTTTCCTGGTCCCTAATGTACATTTTGGTCAGTGCTCAAATCAGATTACAACTGATATCCATACTCTATTAATGAAATGTTTCAGTTTGTCAGAAAGTAAAGACCAATCAAATCAAAATTGAAACTGTTTGTGTGAAAGCTGGGGAATTTTAAAATAAAGTGCACGTTGTGTGTCTGTGATGACAAACAGTAAATGACCTTTTTCTTTTTTTAACTGGAAAAAAAATACAGCACATGATTGATCTAACTCCCAGATGAAAGTTAAGTCTATTTCTTGGCTTTGCCCTGAGCAGCTACAGCTTCCATGGCCTTCCTGACGGTCTCCTCGTCTCCCAGGAACTGCATGGGTCCTACAGGCTTCAGGTTCTTGTCCAGCTCGTACATGATGGGGATGCCGGTCGGCAGGTTCAGCTCCATGATGGCTTCCTCTGACATACCTGTGACAAACATGTAGAGCTTATTTGCATTTGCAAGCAGCTGAAGGAGACTGAGGCAGATGATGTTAATTGGGCATAAAGATACTGACTACTGCTCACAACCAAAATGCATGCTTGAATTTGTCAGGTTTACAAATTTCACACAAAAAAATAGGAGACCAAACAAATATTTGCTGAACGCCAGATATGATGACCCCTGGAGTCCTCTTGGGGTAGTGCTCGGTGATGGCCTGTTTCCCTGCATGCTCTGCAGGGATGGACCGAGGTAATCTGGGAGACATGCAGCCCTCAGGTGCACTTTACGGACTTCAACACCCCATGATATGACTGTTTAGTTTAGATTTGTGATGTACTTAAAAAAGTTATCATTTTTTAAGCCTGGACCTTGGGGGATGTCTTCCCTTTGTTGTGGCCACTTGAGTCAGATCATCACAGTAAGTGTAATATGACTGTAGCTTTACTATCTGAGGGAATGAAAAGTTATCAAAATGCTGGGATATAATAAAGGAATTAGAGCAAAAGTCATTGTTCCTGTGTTGTCACCATTTACTGTCTATGATTGATAGTCATTACTGCTTAAATTCAATTACATCATATTTTTGGGCCGGGCGTGAGGCGGTTTCATTGGACTGAAAGCTTGTGTGTGAAAGAATAAGAAGCAGACACATTGTGTGACACAGACTATAGACACATAGTGTAACTAGACGATTCTGTAAAATAACAATCGATATGAATGATTCAATAAACATGTAGCCTCCTCATTTCAGTGTTAGGTAATATTAAAGGAAATAAATGATTTTAAAATGTAAAAAATTATTTCGCCTTTTGCCGCATCTCTTAATTCGTAGTCCCTTACCCTCGAGGTGTTTGACGATACCCCGGAGACTGTTGCCGTGGGCGGCAATCAGCACCCGCTTTCCTTCTTTGATCTGTGGAACAATCTCCTCATTCCAGAAGGGAAGTGCCCTGGCAATGGTATCCTTGAGACTCTCACAGCTGGGAAGCTGGTCCTCCGTCAGGTCAGAGTAACGTCGGTCCTACAACAAAAGAGTCGGATGTTATAAACATGTCTGCATTAATGAACAAGAAAGCATCAATTATCAGAGTTTTCCTGAGCTGTCACCTTGCTTATGTTCTGGTAGTAGTCATGGTCCTCATCCATGGGTGGGGGAGGAACGTCAAAAGAACGCCTCCAGATCTTGACCTGGGCCTCTCCGTGTTTGGCTGCTGTTTCAGCCTTGTTCAGCCCAGTCAGGCCACCGTAGTGGCGCTCGTTGAGGCGCCAGGTCCGGTGGACGGGGAGCCACATCTGGTCGATGCTGTCCAGGACAAACCACAGGGTGCGGATGGCCCTCTTCAGGACAGAGGTGTAGCAAATATCAAATTCATAGCCAGCATCTGAGATGGAACAGAGAGATAAAGGAGTTTCACCATTATGTAAATACACAGTTGCATACAAATCAAAGTTAGCTTTTCTCATAATGAAGATTAAATAATATTTGAGCTACTTTTCCTGGACCTCATGATGGTGATCTGTATTGTTTATTGCCTCCTTATGAACATTTATGCTTTTGGTTTTGCTTACTCAGTGACCATGGGACACTGAAAGACTGAGACTCTGCAGTATGTGCTTGCAAGGGATCTTTGGGGTGTGTGTGTGTGTGTGCGTGCATGCTTACCAAACCCCACAAAATTTAGCATGGTGAAAGAGGAACATTTTTACACAACACACAGTAATCTACAGTAATGATAAAACCATCATGCTCTATTCTTCTGTAGAGCTAAATGATTGTTATTTTGATTGTTATTGTTGTTTGATTGTATTTTCAATCGTCAGTAGAAGACAGAAAACGATCACATAAGTGAGTCAAGTAGAAAAGTTTTCTGTGGTACATTATGTTCTTTCATGCTTATCTTATCCTAAAGCCCTTTTTTGAAAAAAATAAAATAAAATAAAATAAAAATCATTTTAAAAAATCATTTTTCAAAGAATAAATTAGAATGAAAAGTCTTGAGAAAGCCTCCTGTGGTTTTTTTGGCCATACAGCCGTACTTTATGTTTATCAGAAACCTGCACACAGAAAAATCTGGAAACAGAAATGACTGTTAAACTGAATTAGTGGCTCAGTCTATGATGTGGTTGTTCAGTTTTTCAGACACCAGATTCAACTTGAGGTGTTCAGAAGTGACTCATCATCTGTCTGTAAATGTTTCTGCAGTTAAAGTTTCACACAAACTTCACAAATTCGTGACAGAGAGCAACATATTGCATCAGTTAGGAGAAAACACAAATAAGCATTATTCTGGTATTAGGAAGACAAAAGGTTCCCAGTCTTTTCAATACATTATCTTTAGGGACATTTTGTGTGACGTAGGACCGGTGTGACCAGCCTAGCTCATGGGAATCACGACTATCAACTTCTTGTATACCATACCACAAGTTAAAGTATCAGAGTATGCTATAAGAGATGGGATAAAAGTGAATTGTATAATATAATCTGTCAAACACATGTGATTAAAACAAGGTCACAGTATAGTATATACAACAAAAAAATGTCATCATATGTTGTACAAAAAATGTGACAGATTCTGTCATTTTGATTATTTTCCACCACAACTTAGTGGCTTTCAGGACATTTTACTTGTTTTCACATTTTCTATGAATTTTCCAGGACAGTAAAATTACGGGTTTTCTGTTGCAGAACCTCGAAATAAAATTTATGATGACACCAACAGCCACTGGACTGTCTCAACCATAAAAAGTGGTCATGTAAAAAGCTCTGTTACATATCTGAAGCCATTTGAACCATCTATACATTTTATTTTAAACAGCCTGCCCACAGTGACAGTCCCACCCCTGCTGTGTCCCCCCTGCTGCTGCTGCTGCTGCTGCTGCTGCTTGTGTCGCAGTGGGCCGGCTACCTGTTTCTCCAATCGGCAGAGTTGCATAAGCACTGGCTTAATCCAATGACCGAGTAAAAGCCCGATTAAGGCCCGGTGACATTATCAGATACCGCATACCTTTCAGGGCCTGTCCTCCCCTCTTCGCCTCCTGCTCCCCGGTCTCACTCAGGTCTGCGTCGAACCAGCCGCAGAAGCGGTTCTCCTGGTTCCAGCAGCTCTCTCCATGGCGGATCAACACGAGCTTGTAGGCAGCCATCCTCACACCGATGCCCTCTGCGCTGTATTTCCGCAAACTTTGAGGTATGGGACTCTTCCTAAAATACGGTAACGATGCTCTCAGGTTTGTCCTGACTCCGCCGCAATCCCAAAGACGACTGAAAAGAAGCGTGCGCGCTATTTTTGTTTGGATAATCCGGCGCGATGGATGGTTTTGTTGCAGCAGTAGCTTTGTAGAGTTGCACCGTCGGGTTGAACTTGACAGCTCTCACGATCTGAGAGCTCCCCTTCTTCTCTTCCTGCTGGATTCCACCAATCAGAGAACGAGCTGCATGCGTCGGAAGAGGAGGGAGGCAGGAGGATGCGCACAGCGGCACGTCCACACACCCAGCAGCTCGTCCAGCTGGCCACTGGCTGCCAGGCCTCAGCGCATCATATGGAAACACCAGAAAAAAAAAACATGAATGATCACCGTAGTCACTGGAAAAAAACAGAAAAGTTTCACAATAATGTCACAGGATATTCCTAGAAACATCACAGACTATTCAAATACCAGCACATCTCTAAAAGGTAGGAAAATAAAGTCTTAAAATGAGAACTGATATGGAGTATTATTGGAAATAATAACATTTTTTAAGAACTATTGCCACAGCCTGCAGCTTTCAATTAACCATGTCCTAAATGGGGACTCTTTTTAATTTCCCCCATGGGGATGAATAAACTATTCTATTCTATTCTATTCTATTCTATTCTATTCATACTCCAATTTCCTCCCACAGCCCAAAGACATGCTTGTTAGATGAACTGATTACTTTTAATTGACCACAGGTATCAACATGTGAGTGAATAATTGTTTGTTTCTGTGTGTTGGCCCTGCAAAAGACTGGCGACCTGTCCAGGGTCTACTCCACCTCTCACCCATTACCAGCTAGGATAGGCTCCAGCCCCTCACAACCCAGTTGGATAGATTGATACACAGTGGATGGATGGATGGATGAGGACTCATCAGAAACCTTCAGACCTGACATGGGCTCTCCCAGCTATGACAGATACGGATACAGTTGTATTACTCCCTGGACTACAGACTTTCAAACTAGTAATTTGTTACCTTGAGATGTGACAGACTTGTGGTTAGAACATTTTCATTTTAACAGTCAGAATCTGTCCTGGTGAACAGTTGCTTGAGGATGACACTAAATAATAGTAATAATAAAAAAAAACTTCACATTTTGCTACCCCTGACCTTTAAAGAGAAGATTTAACATTCAGCAGTTGAGGTGCAAAACAACTATAAGGAATCAGTTGTCCATAATGGAGGTGTAACTAACACTTAAACTGGACTGATAATAATCTTAGATACCTGGATAGAGCAAGACATTAAAGGGAAGAGGAGAGAGAGGGTGCAGACGAGTCACTGCCAAAGCCATGTAGCAGAGACCAGCATCTTCTTCTTTTTAAAAAAAAATTTAAACCTGTAATGCCATCATCAGTCTTAATCAATTATCTCCTCATCACCAGCAATGGACATAAGTTTTTTAGCTGCAAACATAGCCATATCACAAGATTCTTTTGATAATTAATCAAAATGAAAAATGCCATATTATGTGCTTCATCGTGGCCATGAAAGCACTGGTTTCCTTAATAATGTTGAACAAAGTAAGAAATTACTTGGCTGTGGCTAAATTTAGTGTCACCGAAACCGACAGAGAACTTACCTTTATACATTGTTTGTGTAATGATTTTGTAAAATCCTGATAATGTTTCAGGAAAAACACTGATTAGGAAACAGACTTTGTACTGTTATTTTTTTCTTAAAAAAAATCCTTCAAGTTATTCAAGGAGTAAATTTACTGTAAGGTTTTAACGTAATTTGCAGATAAAGTTGCTAAAGTTTAATAATTACTCCATAAAATCAGTAAAATTTTTATCAAAGGTTTTTTGTGGAGTTAATTTATTGGGTTAACTTTGCTTTCACGTGTCTTCCGTGGGTAGAATGATTTTTGTCCAATCAACGCTAGAAATCAGGCTATTGACAGGACCATTCGAACGCTGATTGGTTACAAATCAAAACACTCATTTTGTCCCGCCTCTTTCCGGAAGCTGACAGTCACCTGATTTCTCTTTTTTCCTGTGTTAGCCAGCGTCAGTGCTAGCCAACAAAACAACCAACCGTCCCACTTTCTGTCCCTCTTTCTACTTCGTCCTCTTCTCTTCTGTCTTTGTCCGCCTGCTGGAGTTAAAGTAACTCCTCGTCCACCTCCAACGTCATGGACGAGACGAGTCCGCTTGTCTCTCCGCTTCGAGACTCGGGTGATTTCAGTTACTGCCCCACAGACCCCACCAGCCCCCGGGGCGCGTTTGGAGGCA
>OOFC01033749.1:4664-19942 GCA_900323345.1 Pseudochromis fuscus | reverse complement strand
GGAGGAAGAGGAGGGGAGGAAGAGGAGAGGAAGAAGAGGAGAGGAGAGGAGGAAGAGGAAAGGAGAGGAAGAAGAGGAGAGGAGGAAGAGGAGGAAGGGGAGAGGAGGAAGAAGAGGAGAGGAGAGAAGAAGAAGAAGAACAAGAAGAAGAAGAGAAGAGGAGAGGAGAGGAGAGGAGAGGAAGAAGAGGAGAGGAGAGGAAGAAAAGGCGAGGAAGAAGAGGAAAGGAGAGAAGAGGAGAGGAGAGGAGGAAGACGAAAGGAGAGGAGAGGAGAAGAGGAAGAGGAGAGGATGAAGAGGAGAGGAGAATGGGGACCATTGGACAGACTCCAGGTCCCAGGTCTACAGTTTGGAACAAAACTCTACAAAAACACACACAGACCCGTATACAGTGTACACACACACACACACACACACACACACACACACACACACACACACTGCTTTGTTTCCTCTGAGAGCAGCACTCTGCACAGCTTGGTACTGAGGTCCCTGTGGAGAGCCACATCTCTCCTCTGGATGAACTGGTCTTCATTCAGCTGAACTCACACAGTCGTAGTAACGCACTGAGCGAAGACCATTTCCTCCCCTTCACTTCCACTGACCTGAGACTTACACCACGATGGTGATGCCATCACCTGCTCCACTGATCAGCTCCACTGACACCATCAAGATAATTGTTTCAGGGAGGTCAAGTGTGGGAAAGTGATACAGCAACATATAATAAGGACTGTGGAGGATACAGGCTGATTGTTACTTCACTGAATGACCAAATATGATGTATGACATGCACACTGTGGGAGCGGTGTAGTTTTTCTTTACCAGACCCACGTTTAAGCACAAGTTTAAATATATTACAAGAAGGATTTTTCAACTAGAGACCACAAACCTCCACCAAGGTAGGATTCATGTGTGGACGTTATCTTTCTGCATGTGGACGTAGATTTTCAACTTAATCTATTAAGATGTGACAACGATTTTTGGGGATTTCTATAATTTGTTTCAGATCTGATCCCATTATCTGATCTTGTCTCAAATGCAATTACTGTATTTTCTGGACTATTGAGCGCACCTGTCTATAAGCCGCTATTGAATTTATTCAAACAGTTTCATGTGGTCCACTCTGACCGGGTCTGATGTGACAACGCTAAATGCACGGAGCTTGCTAGCTTGTAAAAAGCTAACGAGCTTCGTGCCGCCGATACATGAGAAACACCGGTGTTTAAGCTGCAGGGTTCAAAGCGTCCGAAAAAAGTAGTGCCTTATAGTCTGGAAAATACGGTAATTATTTGTTCCTTGGGTAAAACTGGACAAAGCTAATATGATGTTACCCACTGGTTTGTGGCCAGGAGTGTAGTGTGAACGTCACCATGTTGGATGTTTGAAGCCAGAAGTGACCATATATGGATATGAAGGGAGGAGTGAGGAGGCGGGGCTAACACTTGGACCTGAGGACACTCTCCAATGTGTATGACGCTCAAGTTTAGCTCTGATCTCACTACCAGAGCTGTCAATCAAACTAACCACGCCTCGAAATCTTCCTCTTTTTGAAGCCTAATACCAACTTGATTTTGTATTTTTTTCCTGCAGGTAAATCAACAGACCACTAATAATAAGAGTTGACATTAGCTAATGACTTCTGCTTGAACATTTTATGATTTTTTTTAACTGAAGTCAATTGGAGATAAAGTTTTTTGAGTTATTGCACTTTTTTGTACCTCTGTATTGTCCTCATTTTGAGCCCCGGTGGCTTTGTCCATTATCTACAGTCCATGGTAATAGTCTCTCCAACAACAGTTTCATTGAGATCTGTTCGAACATTTTCCAAAAGACGGACCAACAACCACAGGAAGCAAAAATATAAAATCCTTCACAGAGGTTTTTTGGACCATATCAGGACTTAAAACCACACAGAGCAGTGACTGTGTGATGGACTGATAATAATATAATAGATGGCCTGTACAGGAGTCATTCATTTATTGTAATCGATCTATTTAAGTTTGTGGAACCTGATGTTCTGCACAGATATTAGTCTGAACCAGAAGACTTTTCCAAGGGGAAGTTGCACAGGCCACATAATAATCATAACTACTTCATCTAAAAAGCACTTCAATAAAACAAACATTTATAAAGTGCTTTGACACAAGGCAACACACCAAAAATTCAATAAATCAAAACTAACAAAAAACAATGCAAGTCAATGGAGCAGGAATAAACGCAAATGGAAAGAAGAAGATAAAACAATTACAGCCAAACTCCAGGTTTCAATGGGCTGCCCACGAGAAGGCAGAGTGCTCGTGGTCAGGCCTGATCTGATACCATCTCGGTCTCTCTCACACAAAAAGGCATCAGCCATTTAAAACAGAAACTCTATTATTGCCCAGTTAAAGTGCCAGGCTGAATTTCACACACTGACACACACCATTACATTAGAGGGGGATCCTGGCCCATTCGCTCAATTCTCCAGGAATAACAGATTTTTGAAGCTTGACACTGTGGCCAGTTCAAAAGACCTCGTGAACTGGATGATTAAACTATTGATATTATCATCACTGCGTTTATGGGCTTTTAATGCACGTACATTTCTTTAACTGTAACATTTCAGCAGGGGTGTGGTGTGGTCTCCGATTATAAAATTGACTCTAAATGTGTCCCTGCACTATAAATAAAGAACCGAATTAAGCAGATGGGATCTCTGTGCTATATTAAGAGTACATAACTGATGGTGGGAGGTTACACTGGTTTTTACTGAGGTGAGCACTGATAGAAAAAAACATACAGACTCAGAACAATTTCCATCTGGCTCTTTTCTGGTGAAGCTTTTCTAAAATAACAGGTTATTTACGTCGCGTTGGAGTTGTAATGAAACACATAATGGCTGCAGTCGGGACAGTGTGATGGCTCTGGGGATTTGTGTTTTCCTTTCCTCTGAAGTCTGGCTGCATTTTAAACAGTCTCCACACAGCAGCTAATTATCACAAAAAATGGTTTATACATTGAAAGTTATTACTTTTTCACACATTCAGGGACACCACTTAGTGTATTTTTTTTATTTTTTCACCCATAGCTGGACTTTCAACTGGGCTATTTTGTGCATTGTTTTGCACAAACTGGGGATACACGATATTATCGACACATTATCTGTATCGGCCGATATTGGCTTTAAAAGCAAGTATCGGACATCGGCCATTCCACCGATATCCACTGATAAAATAACCGTGGGTATTCTCAATATTGTCTTTTTGCATTTGTTTTGCATAGGATAGAGTGAAAGTATCTTAATTATTTTATTTCAAAACAACTGTCAAGAATGAATATGACATGTTTCACATAAGTTGAAGTATTTTTTTTATTTTGCACAAGGACTGATTACTGATGTTACATCATTTGCAGCTTTGTCTTATGTCTTTATTTGACAGCGGGCCTATGTGATGAAGAGTATGCAGAATAATTCAGTATGTTAATTCCACTATAGAAAGTAGATGATCTCTGCAATTAGGTGAGGGGGGAAAAATATATCATTGTCTTTCAAATGAGTTGTAAAATATCAGCATATCAAATATATCGGTATCTGTCAAACTAGTTGCGAAAAATCAGCATATCAAATATATCAGTATCTGTCAAACGAGTTGTAAAATATCAGCATATTAATTATATCAGTATCTGTCAAACGAGTTGTAAAATATCAGCATATCAAATATATCGGTATCTGTCAAACGAGTTGTAAAATATCGGCATATCAAATATATCGGTATCTGTCAAACGAGTTGTAAAATATCGGCATATCAAATATATCAGTATCTGTCAAACGAGTTGTAAAATATCGGCATATCAAATATATCGACACCTGTCAAACCAGTAGTAAAATATCGGCATATCAAATATCGGCAAAAATTCCAAATCATGCATCCCTTGCACAGACAGATGCAGTAAAAACAACTTGCTACTCCAGCATCGCTGCTTTTCCTGCAAAAATATGATGCAAAGTTTACATCCAGGTGCTTGAAACGATTTCAATCTGGTATTTTGAATGGTTTCTGTATTACATTCAATCACATAAAGTTCCCTTCCTTCCTTTTTCAACTGCATGTCAGGAAAGGTTAATTAAAAATGTGATCAAAGCCTTGAAGAGTATACGCTCGACGTCAGCAAATTTCACTTTCATAAGCGCAGAAAAAAGAGAAAAAAAAACAACACTGCAGAGCACCAAAATACCAACACAAGCACAGCCTCACATTTGAAACCAGCATCTAAATAAGATGGAAATCCATTTCTGACAGAGAATGAGATGTCAAAGGGCTCTCTGCAGCCGTCAGAATGATCTAAGACATAAATGACTCAACACGAGTGGGCATTCTGATTTTTCACACTTGTGCGCCAGCAAACACTTTGGCTGGTTGGCTCACGACTGTGGCCCACTCTCTCCAAGTGTATAATCAGTCACATTAACGAGAATGGTAATGTGATCCACAAGAATTAGTCCAGGTCCTCAGGGTTGAGTCTCAGGAGAGTTTTGGAAGAGAAGCTAGTTGCCTTGGCCGTAGACTCGCTGAGCCTTGAAAATAAGCAGCGCCGCCTCCGAGCTTTCAGGAGACGCCTGACGACAACAACAACAACAACAAAATGTCCTGACGTATGTAAACGCTATAATACAATATTTCACCTCTGAAAGCGTTTTGGCAAAATCAATATTGTTCTGTCGTTAATCATGCTGATGCAAGCTGTAGTGGGAGGTGAAGGGAGCTCTGGGACACACCTACGAACACACACACACTGTATTTCCACCAGGCAGTGTTTGTGAACATAAAATTCAGCCTATTTCTATAACTAGCCTCCCCCGGTACGTCTGAGTCCCCTGGCGCTCAGATGAAAGAAAACTAGTTCACCAAAACACAGCGACGGCTCAGGGAGAGTGTTCTGCTTTAAACATTATCACTACATCCACTTACACAGACTCTCCTAAGCCTAAAGTCTAAAACTAAATATCAACTCCTCTGTGAAAACATCCGTGATTGTTCGCCGAGCTGGGAGGTTTTTCAAACTGTGTGTGTGCGCAAGTGCTCGAGCTGAGGGTTGTACGCTTGATGGTGTGTGTTTGTGTCTTTGTTCGGCTGCATTTCGTGCTTCCTCTTCGGGCTCTTCATTACTTTCTGCATGACTTCTAATGAGTGATACCTAAAACTTGCCAGAGGCCCAGGTTTATCCCTGCACTCAGCCCAGGGTGGCCCGTGGTGAGCATCACCTCGTAGCTTCTGTTTTTGGGTTGGCTTGCTGCCTGGTGGTGCCGATGGTGCTAAGGTGTATTAATGAGCTGCTGAGCCAGTCTCTGTGAGTGTGTGTGTGTGTGTGTGTGTGTGTGTGTGTGATGACAGATGAGTCCTCCGGCTGCCACTCCACATCCTACTTTCCTCCTCCTCCTGATTCCACTATCCAGGAATCTATTCATTTCAATCAGGTGAGTATCCCAGCTAGAGTCCTTGACTGTTGGCAGAGAGGCTTCCTCCACAAACACACACACACACACACACACACACTCTCCACTCATTTCCCTATCTATTCTGTTTCACACTTTTACATTTGTAATCCTCACTCATTTGTAATTTTGCTTCTGCGTGCTCGCCTCAAGAGAGAGAAACTAATTTCAGGAGTGAAAAGGGATTATCAGATGCAAACGAAATATCCCCACCTCCAGACAAAGATACCAATGTCGACTTTTCATGGGAACAAAAAGTGTCTCAAAGCCTCTGCTTCAGCCTGGATGGTAACTCTAAAAAAGACGAAGCAAGTCAACTGCCAACACTTGCAATTACTCCTTATCAGCACCGGGGAACCAACTTGACAATAGCGAGAAAATGCTGAGCTGATGGCTCGTAAAACACAGGCAGGAGCGACTGCACGGAGCATAATCAGCTTCCTCCTTTTTTTGTGGATTTTGTATCGTGACAAAAACATGAATAGGGAGCGAGGTGGCCGCGGTGGGTCTAGCGAGGCGACCTGATGTCTGTGTGCATATGTGCACATGTCACATAAGGAGCAAATCATGCTTATAGCACAGGGGTGTTATCACATTAATGAAGGCGCCTTACGCTGGTTTGGATTTTCCCTCTGAACTGTCTCAGACCTGCCAGACAAATAATTACCATCATATTTTTGCTTGCCTTGTTGTATTATTTCCAGACGAGGCAGGAGGACCCTGTCATAATAACCTAGCCACCTAGCCCCATCTACACACACACACACACAGATACACAAATCCCTGCCTGCTTGACTACCAAACAAGCCGAGAAAAAAAACCCTGGAGACGCTCACGGGGGGAGACGAAGAGATGGAGATGAAGGGAGAGGAAAGGGAACTATGTTTGGAGCCAGCTGGTGAAAGCCTGCAAGACAGTAAATTAACCAACTGATTAAGATTTGAAAAGCAGCAGAGGAAATGAACATAATGCATCCAATTAAGAGAAGAGACAGCAATAAATACTCAGCTTCAAGCAGTTGTTACGCCTGCCTTGAAAATAGCTCCGGAGAGCGACGATTGCAGCGCTCGCCGCTTTGCCGTCGATCCTTACAGCTGTCGCCGCCTCACCTTCAGTGTGAGAGCGGGATCAAAGAGAAATGATTGGCAGACAACCGGATGGACAATAGGTGTCTTTACAGCCTCATCTTATGAAAAAGGACAGAAATGTGAGCAAACAGAGCAACCCCCGAGCTTTATTATGGTGTGAGCCTGGAGCTGTCCTCCTATTACGGCCTAAGCCCTGCAGAGCTTCAAAGCTACTTTGTTGTGGCTGTTAATGGTGCTGATGACAGCAGAGAGGAGCCCGATGCCAGGTGAAGCAGCACGAGCCAAAAAAGCTGAGAAAAGGATGAAATTTTAAAATAAAACCGGACTGGCCGCGAGAGAGGGGCGCGGTGCTGTCCGGCAGGCAGGCGGGCAGGCTGTAAAGACTAAAAATAAAAAATAAAATAACACACACTCAAGAATAACTGCCATCTTTAACATTTGGCAGGAACAGTGCTCACCAGTGTTTCTGTAACTAAGCACTCAGCTCGCCCCCTCAGGGCAGCACAATTAAAGACACACTTACAGAGAGTCATCAATAAAAAAAAAACCTCCAATCAGAAGGAAGCAGGAGGGAGAAAGGTTGTTCATTGGCAAGTTTATTTTGGCCTTTGTTTCCTTGTTGTGGCTCGAAACACAAGTGGAAAAACTCAGTCAATGCATTTCCCTTGTTACAGCACCCTTAATGTTTCATGCTACATGACACATCTCAGGCCTGTAAGAGCTGCAGCTCGGGCATTTTCTGTCTTGTTTATTACTTCAGTTTAGACTCTGGTATTGAGTTTCCCTGCTGCAGTGAGCCAGGGGAGAGTGTGGCTGATTTTGAAATGAAACAGACAGAACAAGCAAGGCTATTTATAAGAAGCAAGCACATAATTGTTGAAAAAAAAAAAGCTCAGAGCAGCCACAGCAGGTAACAAGTGCGGTGCGTGTTGATGCGCACAACAGGATGTCGAGGCGGCGGCGCGGTGATGAATTCGCCAGGTAATAAGGTCGAAAAGAGCAGTTGTTCCTGGAGACTTACTGATGAGGAGCCCTGTCAGAATCAATACACCAGCAGACGGCGGAGCACATAACCAAACGCCTTTACACTTTGGCATCACTGAAGACATCTTGAGCTCATAATGTGCCATACATCTTCAGATTGTACTCAGAAAAGCAGCCAAACACTAAAACAATTTACCAGCAACAAACCAACGTTTCCCGTCACCAGACAAAACCATAGAGTAATTGTAATAAAACAAACGTGCGCTCGAATATCAAGCAGGAGGATTAGAGAAACGTTTGAAGCTTCACATCAAACACACACACGAGCATAAACTGGGAGACTTTTTGAATAGTTTTTGTGTTTATTTACAGTGTAGATACACAACATTTCCCAGACTCACATTCTCAGACAAAGACACAGGATCAATACACCACAATACAGCAACACTGCAGCAGGAAACATGGTGGCGTGTTTAAAACGATGCCCGTTAAATGGACGTATTTCTGGCGCGAGTACAACTTCCAACAGCGTTTGGATTATTTACTTTCACTTCGCCAAACTTCCCGAGTCTCCGTATTGTCCCTTGTGTCTGCGCTCGCTCAGCAACCAGAGAAACCGAGCTCAGAAACCTAAAGGACCATGTATCATCTGATGACAGAGGCTGATAGATGCCTGACAGACTGCCAAACTCCGGGATGTGCTACATGAGTCAAGCACAAACACTCCTCCGTCGTGCAGATATGCACACGTATCCATCATCGCCATGTGGGAGGTGTGTGTGTGTGTGTGTGTGTGTGTGTCACGCTGGTCTGAGCGAGAAAAGCCTTGCAAGTGTCTAGCTCGCCGAGGCACAGGACAAAGGAGGAGGCCAAGCTCAGGCTGCCCGAGCTGGATGATGAGGTAGGAGGACGTGGGATGATGTGGAGAAAATCAAGCCATGAATAATAATGGGAGCATGAACGTGCAAGTAAATGGATCTATTGACGACGTATCAAAAAAAAAAAGCACCCCTTCCTGTCTTTTTGCCTTCCCACAGACTGTATGTGAAGAGGCGAATGAAAGTAATGGGCGAGGGCCGGCCTGAGCTCTGAATGTCACAGTCAGTCATTGCAGCCTTCCTCTAAGTGATGCAGACAGAGACCCATTCTGATCGCCCCACCAGTCAAGCCAAAGGGTGAAAAACATTTACATGCAAATACAAATGACCCACTAGCTACTGGGAGCATGCTAGCTATGGTATTCTGAATGCACAGCAACCAGAGAAACCCCGGCACAGAGCACTTGCCAATCAACAGCTCTATTGTGGCTTAGAAGTAGGTGTTATGTGTGCAGGATATCAATTATTTTTCCTTTTGTGGCTTATTGGTTTGCGGCTGCTATTGTTAGCGCTCCTCGTATCGAGTGAAATTAATGTTAATGAATTCCGACTGGAACATAATCTACTACGTTAACAGATTTGCTGCGAAGATGCTTAAATCCTTTCATCATTTCCACATAACTCCTCGGTGCACACGGCATCCAGCGACCTCTCCACTGACAGCGGCACGTGTGACGCCGTGAAATCGACCGTCCACTTTCAATTTGAACGATTACGATCCATAACCTGTCATAACAAACGCGCTGCCCCATCACAGAGGAGTGGGTAGTATCTGGGGACAGATTGCTGGTGGACCGGCTGGGTCTCCAGGGGTCTTGGACAAGGGGAGACCCTGGCTCTCTTCCTGGCTGTCACACACGGCTGGGATACTTGGATGGAGGACCCGCCTGCTGTCATCAGACCTGTTGCCTCCAGATGGGTCCTGGGTCTGATTCTGCGATGCCCGCCCTCGGAGAACACGCTCTATCCTCCTCCTCTTCCTCCTCCTCTTCTTCCTCCTCCTCCACTCCTTGTTTCATCTGTTCTCCTCTCATCCCGTGATAAGCACATCAGACCTGACCTTCGCTTCATCTTCTCGCCACTTTTAAACAAAAGCCCAAATCACCATCCTTTTGTTCTTTAACCTTGACATTCAGCTTTTCGCTCCATGTGATGCCTTCATCTCAGCTCTCACTCACTGGCTCCGGTTTCTTGGCTAAAATCCCACAGTGTGTGGTGTGCGTGGGGGCGTGTGTGAGTGTGTATGCCAGTGCGTGCACACATGCCTGATGCTTGGGAGATGAGCAGACGCACTGCACAGCAAGACCTCTTTGATTCAGCACAGCAGAGACCCACAGCGAGGCTGTACATTAATTGGTGCTTCTGAGCCATTAATTTAGGCGAGTACATTCAAGGACCCACTTTCCCTCCACTTTCCAACAGCAACAGAGGCTGAACAAGGATCCTCTCAAGACTCTCCCACTATTTTCCACCTCTCCTCTCTTCGCTCTGCTCGTGGCCTTTTCCCTGCTCTTTACTTTTCGCAATTACGTTACAGTTCAGCTTCATCGGTAAACCATCAACACGTCAGTTCCCCTCCTTCGTGCCTCGCCCGCTCTCCATTCGCTCTTCACTCCTCCATCACTAAGCGAAGAGAGACAGTGGGTCACAGGCTCTGCTCTGTCCCTCCACTTTGCCAACTGCCCGGCGCCCAGTGCCAGCAAGCCAGAGTTTTCTTTTTGTTTTTTCAGCATGACTGATTCCCTCAGGTCACTGAACGCATTAAGCTGTTAATTACCTCAAAGCACAAAACAAGTGGCAGCTTGGCAGCGAAATAACCAGACATTTACATTTTTTGAAGAGTACAGTCGCAAACTTACACCCGAGCGCTGGTGAGACGAGGCGAGGCCGCGGCAGCAAACAGAAAACAAGCTGCAACACCGGCGGTAAACAATTCTGTCAGCAACAGACAACGCCAGTGAGAAGAGTCTAATTTTATTTTTGCAGCTTCTCTGCAACCATAAAACTCCAGGATAGAGCCGTTTGGGCTGGAAGTTCCCCTAAGAAATGAATCAGCTATAAAACAGCAGCAGGATAATACCAGTCTGGCCCAGAGGGCATGGTTTCTTCAGATTCACGCTGTGCTGATGCGGGAAATGATTCAGGATGTGTGTGTGACCAGCATCCTCTCTGCTATGTTTCCCACCATACAGTAGTTAAACTGTGTCTTATTAGTTATGTGCTTGGTAATCATAGCAACCTAGCCAAGGAAATAAAACCGAGGAGGTGTACAAAGCGTGACTGTGGATGCTATAATAGAAATAAGTGTTGCTATTTATATCATGCCAGGGAAGAGATATAATATAATTTCAGTATGGCTGCTGGCGCTGAATGTGCAGCTCCAGGCGTCGGGCTTCTGGTGGTGGCTGCTTGTTACTTAGCTCTGAGTGTGTGTGTGTGTGTGTGAGTATCCGAGTGCATTTTAATGTATAGCAGTGCTATATGGGACCAGCCCGGCTCTTTCCCTTCCTGACCAGGGCCCCTCGTTAGTCTCTCCTCTTGTTAACAAACTAAAGCTCTGTTGACACGGAGACTTCATAAAAGTGTGAGAGTCATACAGACCAAGTGTGTGTGTGTGTGTGAGAAAAAGGGGAGGGGTGGCGGCAATGCGGCTTCATGACAAGCAAAGAGGAAGAGGACAAACATTCAGCTCACGCACCACAAATTGTTAATTCATGTCCACAAAGTAAATGTCCGTCTCCATCGTGTCTGCCTGTCTTTTCATGCCGTCCTGTATCGCTCATGGTCTCCTGCCAGCAGCTCATACTCATGGAAATCTCTGTGTGTCTCAGAGGAGGGAAGGATCCCCCGTTTGTACCTTCATTCAGATACAGGAAGACACACACAGACACCAACACACTCCCCCCGTGGAGGTACAATAAGCCGACATGGGACGCCAGTTTTACCAACGGGAAGCATCTTTATTCAACAGCCACTTGGCCTTTGGTGATGGCTGCTGCATTCTTTGTTCCCGTCGTACTGCGCTACCTCGGGCTTACACAACATGATACCGCTCCAACTTCTTCAACACACTCTGTCACAGTTAAAGGGCATAGACAAAAAAAAATAAATACATATATATATATTGAAATCATAGACTCTACAAACTCCGAGGAGAGACTCGCCGGTGGCTGCTGATGAGAATATGAAGGAGACTTTTCAAAGAGTGCTTATTATTGACGATATCAAGCTTCCTTCTTTGAACTCTATTCAAGCTGCCTCGGACTTGAAGATGGAGAGAGGAGGAAGACAGGGCTGGAAAAACAAGTGATTAAAAGATAAAAGGGAGAGAGCAGATGATGAGGGAGCAGCGGTGTGATTAAATGGCAGAGGTGGTCCCGATGGGCCGGAGCCTGAATTGCATTTTAATGGGGGGCTGGATGATCCTTGACCCGTTGTAAGGCGGTGGTAGCACCTTGGTGCAGATCAAACTACCAACCTTGACAAACCCTCCTGGAAGGCAGCTGGGTGTTGAGAGTGAGGTGTGTTATATATATGTGTGTGTGTGTGTGTGTGTGTGTGTGAGGGCTCGCAGGGTCACCGGGAAACGTGTTTATCCTGCTGCTATGGCAACCCCAGCAGTAGCCTTGGGCAAATAACAACAAGCAAAGCTGCATGTGTGTGTGTGTGTGTGTGTGTGTGTGTGTGTGTGATGTGTATGCACGAGAGAGAGAGAGAAGACGTGAAAAGAGGATTTAAAAAGACGAGCTGTGTGATTTAATATCAGTCTTCAATTCATACATTTCAAAGAGCTGTCATGCTCTCCCCCACCTCTCCTCCCCGTGTGGCCGGCCTGCCCCTCAATCATCAGTCCCTCCTTTTCACCTTCTCTTTCTCCCAGCTCCACATGCTAAGTGGGAACATTGTTACGGTCAATTTGTCCCATTCAGGGTCCCAGTGGGCAGTGTCCCTGCCCTGACAGCCTGCAGACAGAGACCACACTGCCTGAGAGGCCTTGACATCAAGGTCCAGAGGGGGCGGACGGGGGGGAAAATAAAAAGGAGAGGAAAAGGGAAGTAGGGGGAGAAACAGGAGGTAATGAGTATGGATACTACAGAATGTGTGAGGGAAAAACAAGCAGGAGGGATTGTTGCAGAGCGAGCGAGAGAGGAGGTGCCAGCTTTAACGTGGGTCCCCAGGCTCTGCAGCTCAATGGTATTTCGTACCCATCTGTCAATCTCGGACGAGACTGATGTAGGTGGCGACAGCTCTGCTCCCACAGAGGACACGTCTAATGCATCTGCCAGTTTGGATAAAACCCAGGGAAACAGAAGACAGACCGGACAACCCTGATGACATAATAAGGGATATTTCTTTAAATTTCGGAGAGCTCACATCCGATCCACGGAAGACATTAGACTCTTTTTTTGGCAGTTGTGTATGTCTGTATTTAGGCTGAGTGGTGCTCTTCATGATGAGTAAACTGGCAGTCTGTCGAGTGCTCTTTCAAGTATAGATAAAGGCTGGTGAAAACTGCAAAATTAGACCCTAAGTGGGTTGAATAACTTTTTATCTAACCCGGGAATCAGGTTTCTACATGTAGGTTTGGAGTAATTTATTCTGATTGTGTAAATGAGGGGGAAAAAATACAAATTGATGACTTCATGTACAACCTGAACTTATCTGGCAGACGAAGCTTTGTCTGAGTAATCTATCATTTTTAGTCCAACGCTGGATCTGCCCCAGGCTCACAGGTGATGTAACCCGCCAGCAGGGTGCAGCAGCAGGAGGAGGAGGAGGAGGAGGAGCAGTGGGGAAGAGGGATTAAGTCACTGTGTAAAGGCACCTGTTATTTTAGCACACAGGGTGCAACACTTGCTCCAAAGCAAGGGGTGCAGAGCGGCTGTTGGCGTCCGAAGTGAGGCACAAACAGGGCGCCCATTCAACCGGGGCTGGACAGTGCTGAATCACACTTGTATAGGGCACAGACAGACTGACTCACACACATGCACACACATCAAGTCCAACAAGACAGGAAGGCAAACAGACACAAAGTGATGCACAAAGTCCCTCATGTTTCTCTCTGATCGACAAACTCTCACTGGGTCATCTTTTCTCTTTGGCTAATTGGCGATTGAGACTCAACAGTAAAGACAGCGGGGATCTGTCAAGAGCACGTATGTATGTATGTATGGTGGGGATGTCCTAAATTAGCTAACTTTATAATAAATCACCGGGCACTGCTAGCCAAGGATTAGCCAAGCTCCAGCGAGCAGTTTGTTAAGCTGTGAGGAGAAGCACTAGGGACGGAGAAAACACCGCCAAAAACTGACATCAGCACTGGGACTTTGGATCGGTGCAACCCCCCCCCCGCCTCGTTTCCTGGGCACACATTTAGCCTTGTTATCTGGACTCTCCATTGACACAAAAACCCTGCTCCTATATTAGGCTTTAACTTGAAACTATTGCTTTTTGCTGTTGTTGGGGTTTCTCCACTAATCACTTCTAGTGTTCAGGACATCAGGTGGACTGCTTCTTCAATTGCTTTCTCTTATGTTTGCCTTACATAATTCTCTGTGCAATCTTGCCCCCTACTGAGTCATTTCTTTTGGATGGAGTAAAGCTTCCTACAGTCTGGTTATTTATATAATGACTGAGAAAACTGTTTTCCCCTCTCCCCTGCCTGCACAGAGAAATTAAACTCCTTTGATGAAGATTATTCTACAATAAATTCTTCTAATATCATCAAAACAAAAGTCACTTTTTCGAGACTATTACATAATTAAATCCTGACAAGGGGCTGAGTTTAATAGCGGCTACAGTTAAAATAACATTACAGCTCCAATGTCTGTCCCTTGTGTTTGATGAAAGTGGTATACATTTTATTTTTGGACCAATTATACTTGAAACCTTTTTAAATAAGCATCAACAAAAGCTGCATCTGCTTCTGTTCTATACCCTCGCAAAATGTTTTGTCTTTGGCGTCTAAACACATGAAATCTGTATCCGCTACAATGAGAGGATCAAAGATCATATCAGGCTGGTATTTCCTCTGTTGTCTATTAATTTATTCCCTATGATCACGCCTGTCTTGTAATGACTGGCTGTGTGTGGGGCCTATAAAAAGGTGTCGAGCCATGAAAGAAAGGGGCAGCGCTCCTCCTCCTCTGTCATGCCGAAGGAGCAGTAGATGATTAGACAGTATCTAGTTTATGATCGTCTCCCCTTTCATCAGCCCCATGTTTCATCCTCTTCCCTTTCACCTGCACCTTCCCTCGGTTACTGTCTTTAACAAAGTCTGCTCCGGTACATCACCCCCTGTTCCAGCCTCCGAGCATCAGGGAACAAGGATCTATATGTAACCTGCAGCGGCACCCCTGAGCCCTGGCTGTCAGACCAGGTGACAGCCCAGAGGAAGAGATTTAAAGAGGCCCTTGTCCTCCAAGGTTGATTGACACGGTTGCAGCGACAGAAAGGTTCGTGGAGGTGCTGGTATTCCCTTGGCTGTGTCTACCCTCGCCGTGGACAAGGACCACTGTCTTATTTCCTTCAGATGTCTCTCCTCCTCCTCTCGTCTCCTCCTCTCACTCGGGCTCATTATTGCGATGCCCTGACCCTCGGGGACTTTACTTACTTCTCTGTCTCTCTTTCCAGTCCACAAACCTCAGCGTTGGACAAAAGGCAGCTGAAAGGCAATTTGAATTTGAAACAGGGGCCACAACAAAAACATGCAGCTCCCAAATGGGAAAACTTCAGGAGACTTGGAGCCAGCTACTGAGAGGTAGCGGTCCCTTGCACAAAGAAGCAAAAATGTGATTCTGACACCATCCAGCCAACTAGCTCAATGTACTGTAAAGATAGCAGCTACTGCAGAGA
>OOFC01033748.1:11872-30584 GCA_900323345.1 Pseudochromis fuscus | reverse complement strand
ATCTCACTGATGAGCTCCTTCCCTCAAGTTAAAGGAGGTGTTAATCATTAAAATCACCTGCTTTAGAGACCGGCTGGAAGGAAAACCTGCAGTGTCTCGGCCTCCATGGCACAAGTTGAGAACCCCTGATCTGAAACATGCAGGATAGGGAGTCTTGAGGACCAGGATTGGAGAGCCCTGTTCCAGGTTTTCAGAACCACGACACTGGTTTACTTTTAACTGGGACCTATCACCATGGTAACTGAGGCTGCCAGCCTCACAGAGCAGATGATTTACCTGCAGAGTTACTGTTAGATCCTGACGATTCTCAGAAGTCAGGAATATTTAATGTTCTCAATAATGAGGTTACAGCCGTTGTGCAGAGAAGTGCACAGTTGTGTCTGGAGAAGCTCTGATGGATCCTGCTGCTGCTACACAGTATTAGACAGCTGGTCATGATGTTTATAGATAATCTGAACTGATGGTTTGAGAGGTTTTACCTACAAGTACAAAATAAAGGCTCCAATCAGGCAGCAACATTTCTCTCCATCAGTGATGAATGTGTGGTTGGAGACAAACATGAAACAAGCAGCACACAGACGCAGCGTTGGTGTTTCAGATTATTTTATCAGGTTCCCAAACACAACACATCCTAACATCCTGACATAGTGACAGTGTTTCCCAGGAGGAACCTTTCCTTTGGCACGCTGTGTTACTACTACTTCCTGTTGGCTTTGAAAACCACCTTCATCCCAAAGAGAGACCAGGTCCTGGTTCTCAGGACGTGTCCCTGTTTCACTGATGAAGTGGAAATCCAGCAGACCCACTGATTTTTACTGAAGTCTGTGCTTATTCATCCGTGTCCTCAGAAGCAACAGTGTTTAGTGACATCACCTCCTATCAGTCTGTCAGATCCAGTTCGGCAGGTCTGCCTCGGGCACATGCTGCTGTTTCATCAAAACCTCCACAGCTCTTTTCAAGTCCTGTGAGAGGTTAAGAGAAACATTTTTGACCTAAAAAAAAAAAGAGGGAAATGCCCCTTTACGCCTGGAGCGCTTTCTCTTAGTGCACTTCATTCTTTCCAACTCAAATTTACATTTTTATTTTCTCCACATGGTTCAAACAGTTAGAAAAAATATCTTATATATGTCCAAAATATATCTTTACTCAACAAACGAGCTTTAACAGCTGCTGTGCTTTCACTTCAGACACATCTACACACTGCAGCCCAAACCAGACTGTTGTCAGGATTTCTGATTTCTCTTTAGTGTTGACACATCCCTGCTGACAGCTCCTGTGTGGATCTGTGACAGGACACACACACTCACAAACACACCGTTACTCCCATCCTGCTGTCACAAACACTCACTACAGCACCAAATGGAGATTAATCCGCTGCTGGAAATAGTCCCTGAAAAATGCAGCTGTTGTAGGAACTGAATAGTGAGCTGTGATACTGGGACTGAAACTGAGAAACACCTTCAGGCTGGAAGCAGCTCCTCTGTGGTCCACACCTGAGGAGCTGCGAGGCTCCTGTCAGTCCTGACTTGTTTTTCCCCAAAGCAGCTCCTTAATCTGAAGTGTCACTCTGCTGCAGGATCCTAAAACACTTTAAACTCAACTACAGGTGGAAAAAACCCCTTCACACACGGATTAAACTGAAATACTTCAGCTGCCTGACAGAACAGCTCATCAACCTCCTCCTTGTCCAGCAGCTGATTAAAAATCCTTTAAATAATACTTCACTGACAGAGCGCTCATCAGCTGATCTGTCTTCTGTGAGGACAGCAACTGTCCTCCAGACAGACAGACTCCGTCTTCATCACTGAGGGTCAGTACAAATCTGTTTGACATCCAGGATTTAACGTGAACTAGAATCATTCACTGTGTAAAGTCCTCCTCACTCCAGATCTTCCAGCTGAGCTCGGACTGAGGGAGCTGGTGACACAGTATCTACAGGGTGAAAGCTATCGTGGAAACTATGGCATGGAGATCAGAAACCACAAGAAAAACTATTTAAATTTGAAAATAAAAGTGATTTGAAAAAAAGAAAAGACATTTGATCAGGTAGCCTTGTGGAGACTGCTCCTTCCCTTTGACCACAGTCGGGCTCCTGGTGAGCTCTCAGTTTTCTAGAACCACTGTCCGGAGCTGGTCCTCCTCACTCATACTGATGGTAGCGATGGCACCGTCGTTGAACTCGAAGGATGTCCCCCCGTCCACCACCATGCAGGCGTCCCAACACCGAGAGCGGACACACACCCTGAGGGTACAACAGAGAGCACAGAGGTTGGAGGCTCGGTGTTTCCAGCTCCTCCACTGTGAGTCTGAGGACGTCACTGACCTGCTGGCGAAGCCTCTCTGCCGGCTGCTGGAGAACACTCTGTTGACGATGGGCTCCCTGACGCTGAACAACAAGCGCTTGTCGTCCGGACTGAACACCAGAGACTCGTTGTATCGGTCTGTCACTGAACACAAACACACGACATTACAAAAAGATCTAAATATGTGCAGGTCAGTAATGAGAGGCAGCGCGTTAACTCACCCTTTTCAATGAATTCACGGTTCAGTGGGATATCAAGACCTGTCTGGGACTTCCCTACAAATAAACACAACAACAAACACCTCAGTGAAGTCAGGTGACAGGACTCCTTCAGCAATGAACACCTGCACCTGAACGCACCGATCTTCAGAACCTCCTCCACAGCCTGCTCTGCAAGTTTGTTGATGTTGTATGACCTGTAATATGAGAGCAAGAGAAAAAAGGACACAGACAGGATTTAACACAACGTGATGCAGCGTCAAACTGATCATGTGTGACACTGAGTCTGTTTACTGTAGTCTGCATGTGAAGTGGGTGTGGCAGCTGAAAACAACAACACTGTCTCCTAGATCTGCTGCTCTGCTCCTTCCACAGACTTCATGCACATGCAGCAGGCTACATGCTGGGTACATGTCTCACAAGGTACTAGACATGTCCTCTCCACAACAATACCCCCACTCAGGGTTTATCTCACAGTTCTAAGAGCAGTGTTATATGTTAACATGACCACATGTTTGCTCCATATGTTCCTCTGATCCCAGTGTTGGTGACCCAAACCCAGTATCATTTAAAACATCTCCTCCAACGTCCACCGGAGGCGGGTCTGACCTTTGAACCTGAGGACACTGTCAAACATTGAGCCTGAAGTTCAGGTCTAGTCTTACTGGTAACCAGAGCTGTCAATCAAACTAACCACACCCCTAACTCCTCCCACCAGCTCACTGAGAGGAAGAGTTGACTTTTTCTAATGACATCAGAATAATTTGTGGGAAAAAAAATGTATTGACTGAATATTTCAGGATGAAAATGAGGATTTCTGAATTGAAGTCAGTTGTAGCCAGAGTTTTTTGGAGACAGCCTCTAGTGGCTGTCAAGGGTATTACACTTTCTTTGTACGTCTGCACTGGCCTGGATTTCTGAGCCCCAGCAGCTTCGTCCATCTTTTATATAGATGTGCTTTGTTGTGGATCAGTGGTTATCTGCCCTCTGCAGCTACAGCGGCAGCAGGATCCTGGGTCATGCTGCAGACTAAACAACTTGATACTAGACTGAATGTGTGTGTGTGTGTGTGTGTATGTGTGTGTGTGTTGCCTTGGGACCTAGCTAAGGTCAAGAAAGCGCTATATAATTGTTTACCATTTACATGTAAGTCTCTGGTTTGTGTATTTTAGCCACCACCCTTACTTCACTGTTTACTGATCACATTCTCCACATATTCTCCTGCCTCTGGTTCATATTAAAACTTTCATCCACCAACCCAGTGGAAGAATTTTAATGTGGAGCAGCCGTAGTGAAACCAACATGTTTGTTACTGTAGCTGAATATTGTTGGTGGCTCTACTCTGCTATTGTATCAATCAGCACGATAAGACGAGGGCTAGATAGTTTCAAATACTGCAGGGAGACACAGTGAGATGAAGGTCTGTACGGAGGGCTGCCGGAGATGTGTCCTTTCACTATCTTCCTACAACATGGCTGTGCTGAACTCTGTGTACTGTAATCCTCCTGTGAGAAACAACCTGTTGGAGCTTTATTTGTAGCAGCGCTCTGAGGACAACCCTCAGCCCCCTGATCTACAGCAGCAGATGAAACACTCCAGCTCTGATGAGGATGTCAGCCAAGAGCCACGCTCCAACTTCACTGTGAACTCTGATACTCAGTATTCAGGATTAGACACTAGGTAAACATGTGATGATTATACTTACCAGGCTTTGGATCCTGTTCCTGTGCAAATGCTGAGTCCTGAGCTCTTCTGTTTTTCCCACGGGCCGTCGTCCACTGAGATCTCATAGTAGGAAGCCCTATGGAGCAAGAGGTTAACATGGGGTTTGAAGGGTTTTAACTTCGCCCTGTGGTGGACAGAAATTTCATCTGATGAGTGCGGGAGAGACAAGCAGGGCGGTAGTGAAGGGGTGGGGGGTTAATGAGTGTTACAACATGCACACACACACTGATACTGTATACAGATGGAGTTCAGGCTGTGGATGACCGAGGTACCTGGAGGACAGAGACTCTCCAATGAAGATTTCATTCAGGCTTCTAACGGGGAGGAGGCTGGGCTTGGAGAAGCTCTCATGTAGACTTCCTGTCCCTGAAAAATGTCACTGAATTAAAGAACAGCTCCAGAAGAACATGAACAATGATCAAAGTATTCATTTTAACTGAGTATCACTCCAGTTTAATGAATTAATTCAGTAAACACAGCAGTGATCCATCCCCAGGCACACAGTCGTACTGCGCTGGCTGTCCATGGTGGTGATGCGGTGAGCCTGGCTGTGCTGCTCCAGGCTCAGCTGCTGTTCGTGCAGGTCCACGGGGGTGGGATTGATCCCTGTTCCCTCCAGGTGCAGACGGATCCTCTGACGCCACAGCCACCTGAACACAGCAGGGCAAACATGAAGGGAGCACATCTGCTGTCTCAACGCAGCACTGGGCTGAATCGAAACATTTCTCCCTGTGGGACTAGAAAATATTTATGAATGAATGAAATAAAAAATGTGATGTACCAATTGGTTAAATAATGAGATTAAAGTATCAAACATAGGCCTAGACTTAATGTGTCAGTTTTATAGTATCACTAATGTAAACTGCACTGGAAAAGACAACACAATGCTGGAAAGTGCTGAAGAAAACACAGTGTGATCACTGAAAGCTGAAATAATTTGCCAAGAAATTCTTAAAAATAGATGAAGATTTTCAAAAGAAAATATAAAACTAAAGTAGTAGAAGTAGGAAAAGCAGAAAAGTATAAAAAAATAATGCTGAAGCGTTTAATAATACATAATGCTCCAAAAATATTCTGGTGTCCACGCTCTCAGAGTCTAAAAGCTTCGAAAGTCTATGTTCTAAGGCACAGTTCAGTCAGTGTATGTAAACCTCTGATCAGGGTTTCTGCAGGTTTCAACACGTCAAACTTAAGACTTTTTAAAGACCATAGTGAAGACAATTTAAGACCCATGTCACATCCATACTGGCAAAAAAGTACAAAAGACATTAAGGAAAATCAGAGGTACAGAATTACATGACACTAACTAACCCATGGGACTCCAACGACTCAATGCCCAGTGTTCAAAGTTTCAAAGTTTTCTTGAAGAAGGTGAAGTGAGCTTCATGAGTTTCAATCCACCAACTTCAACCATGCATTAAATTGTTTGTACTGCAGCCACAAACCTTTGAACTTGCACTTACCCATCTTATACATGTAATTCGGCTTTGCTGTGGCTTTTCTTAAAACCCTTTAAAACCGAGCACATCACCGGAGAAACAGGGTGAATAGCAAAAATTAATTTACCGTAATTCCTCATCCATTTGCCCCAGGGACATGATTCCAGCTGATTCTGAAAGCTGACAAGTGGAGTGTTTCGTATATATTACTGACATTACGGTATTTTACGGAAACTCCGCTTGTCGGCTTTCAGAATCAGCTGGAATCACATCGCTAACGCAAATAGCAGACGAATTACGGCAATTTGATTGATGCGTGACTTTCTGTCTCCAGCTAAATGTTGGGGGTAAAAGGGTTACGTTTTCTCCACTGTAACCACACACTGTAGGCTGTAACACGCTGTAGACTGTAACACACTGTAGGCTGTAACACACTGTAGGCTGTAACACGCTGTAGACTGTAACACACTGTAGGCTGTAACACGCTGTAGACTGTAACGCGCTGTAGGCTGTAACGCGCTGTAGGCTGTAACGCGCTGTAGGCTGTAACGCGCTGTAGGCTGTAACGCGCTGTAGGCTGTAACACGCTGTAGGCTGTAACACACTGTAGGCTGTAACACGCTGTAGACTGTAACACGCTGTAGGCTGTAACGCGCTGTAGGCTGTAACACACTGTAGACTGTAACGCACTGTAGGCTGTAACGCGCTGTAGGCTGTAACACGCTGTAGGCTGTAACACGCTGTAGGCTGTAACACGCTGTAGGCTGTAACGCGCTGTAGGCTGTAACGCGCTGTAGGCTGTAACGCGCTGTAGGCTGTAACACACTGTAGACTGTAACGCGCTGTAGGCTGTAACACGCTGTAGGCTGTAACACGCTGTAGGCTGTAACACGCTGTAGACTGTAACACACTGTAGACTGTAACACACTGTAGACTGTAACACACTGTAGGCTGTAACACACTGTAGGCTGTAACACACCGCGGTGCATGCACAGCACATGAGACACTAGATTTGTTGGGGTAAGGGGGAAGTTTTGGGTCGGTTTTTTAGTTATTTTTTAGGCTTTTAAGACCCCGCAGGACCCCGTCTGATCCACTGCAACTGTGATACAGTAAAATACATTACCTGTCTGTAAACAATGATACTTGTACATACACTCACTGTTAATAGTTCAATGTACTCCAGACTTTACACAGGTCCCCAAAACATTAAGACAGGTTTTTACACAACTCTGCAACTTGTGCTCTGACTGAGGCTGTGGAGCAGGAACTTCAGACACAGTGACCTCCACAAGCAGGGAGGAGATGTTTACAGGACAACGTAACTGGATTTAGGATATCCCACTGAGTCTGAGTACACAGCATAGGAGTATTAGACATCATGTGACTTTTTCCAGACAACACAGACTTACACTCATCTTGAACTCTAAGCTGAGGACAGACCAACAACTCCACAGATTCACCAGTTTACAGACTGCAGCCAGGACATCTGGACATAATGTTCACACAGCTCTGCAACATTACCCTCACATGTACTTTTGTAGGAGCTCAAAAGATAACTCACAAGTGGGTTTTCATTCCTGAGCTAAAAAAGCATGAGAGGCTCACAAACAAGGGCACAGGACAGCATGTTCACCAGAATGTTAAATACGCACCTGAACTCACCACGGCAGAGTTTCTCCAGCGCCTCTGGGAAGGCACGAGTGTACCGCACCGGCAGGCACAGATGACCTTCTGACCTTTAGTAGAAAAGAGCAACTGTAATAAACTCATCTGAATGTGCTGTATGAGTAAGAACAGGATTCATTAGCTTGTGTTTATACTCTGACTTCCTAACACTTAGTACAGAGCTCCAATATTTATTCTGTAATAATTCAACAATACAAGCCTTTCACACAGGGTGCGGCTCAGTGTTACCTCTCAGGGTCTGTGTTCACTCCAACAACGGGTTTGTCCTTGCTCAAAACCTTACTGGCAACAAGTAGCATTGTTCCATCACCTGAACAAAACAAACTGCAGTTAGAGACACTTGCATTGTGTTCTTGCATCTGTTGTCTGAATCCTTTGTTCACATGACTTTTTGTGCCCCAGTGTTGAATAAGTTAAAGTCCTGGCCATTCACGCCATCACCCCCGAACACAAACACTGAAGGACAAGGAAGATTCTTTTATTCAGTGGTCACTTATGTGAATAGATGGTCCAGACAATAACCAGTGAAGATAGGTTTTGTTGTTGATTTTTATATTATTTATGTCAAATACACAAATTTTGTTTTTCTCAGGGAAAATGAAAGCTGGGACAGAATAATCATAAAATTTCATTGAATAAATAACATTAAGTTACACTACTGTACATCAGAGTACATTCACATATTTTTCACAAGTTTACAAACCTTTTTTTTTAATAAATGAAAGTGATAACTTCCAGTTAGTACTGTAAAATATATTTCACATTTTTTGCACAATCAGTGACAATTAAAATGAAGCACTGGTTCTGCAGTTTGACAGATTGGTTTGTGAACTGACACATACACTGTATAACTATGTATGCATAAGTTTTCACAACAACAAAAAATTATTTTTGTTGTGTAAAACTAATGCTTCAAACAGTGTTTTTTAAATCACGGATAATTACTGTGTTGTTATGAGTTGTTTACAGTACTTTTCTTGCCACATAATTAGTTTTTCTTAAGTTTATTTATATATATTTGTAATGAATCAAAGTCACAGGCAGAGGAGGCTGTGGGACAAGCACATTTAAACCCAGATGACAAAATAACTCCTACCTCCAGCAGAGATGATGGCGTCTGCCCATCGCACCACCTCTTCATCATACTCTCCCCTCTTCACTACTCGTACATCGATGCCTTCTTTCCTGCAAACAAAGGAATATTTCAAACATGGTCTTGCTGCAAACCTCCATCAGTCACTGGGAAGTGGCTGTGACCATGTGTGTCTTACCGCAGGCTCTTCACAATATGCTCCACATTGTTAGTGTGGATGTTGTGTCTCTGCAGCAGGCCACTGTAGCTGGAGCCCTTCATAGCAAGCTGCAAAACACACACACACACACACACACACACACACAACCACAGGAACAGGTCACAGGAGTAACCCAGTTTATGCCTTGGGCCATGTCTGAGAGTGAAATGCAGTCTCACCAGCTGCTTCAGGTCCTCCTCTGACAGCCCTGCATAGCGATACCTCTGCTGTTCAAACTCATACCGCGTGGTCTTCGTGACCACTGCCACTTTCTCCGGTCTGAACCCAGACCTGGGCTGTGATGAGGGGCTGCACACCGAGGTGTGGAGGGGGCGAAAGGACTTTCCATACAGCAGGCTGGTAGCTCGACTCCCGAGGCACAGCACGTTCACCGCGGACCGACGAGCCATGATCACAAAGTGAGCACAAACCAAAGTGTCAAATACGATCCTCCTCAGTGCTGCTGTTACGGAGCTGTCATATCAGCGCTGTGCGTCCTCTGTCCAGATGTAGTTACTGCCCATTCACAGTCAGGAAAGTCACACTCACACCCAGCTGTCAGGGAAGGTCACCGGGCTCCTCTCTAGCTGCTGGGTGACCCGCTTACCACGAATAACTGTCCAGGAGTTTCCTCAAACTCTCTCCACTAGACAGTAGACACAACAGTTAGCTCGACAATTAGCTGGTTATCCTATTTTTGGCCGGGTTAACGCTAGCATTACGTTACCAGCTGGTCTTAAAAAAGCTAGAAATAGCTAGCAGCATGCTCACCAGTCGTTAGCCTCCACGTTATACACTGTGACCGGGCTGACGCTCACCACACACCACACACCACACCACAGCCGCAACCTCAGGTCCAACAGCACGTGAAACAGCACGTAACACACCTGAGCAGGTGAAGAACACACGACAACACGGCCGGACAGTGGCAGTATACACCATGCAGCCTGGCACGTACTCACGTCTGACGTACGCTACGTAACGTCGACCTTGATTGGCTACGTGGAGGTACTGAGCGACGTCAGTTTGTTTTGACTGCGCGCCCTGGTGTGCCCTTCTGCTGCGGTGGTGCGTTCAGGGTCACACGAAAACACTGGGATAATTGATTGATACCTGAAATACTGTTAATCACAGATTGTTATAGCTATCTAGCTATCTCTACAATAGAATAGAATAGAATAGAATAGAATAGAATAGAATAGAATGTCTTTATTGTCATTGCATTGAGATCAATACAACAAAATTTAATACACCTCTTCCAGAGATGCTTTCATTATTCACGCACACATCCTCACACATACACAGATAAAATTGATTTGGATATTGCTTAGAAAATAATATTAAAACTATAATGAAAGTGCATAAAGATATTAAAGTGCATTGTGGTCACACACACACACACAAATGACAAGCTATGGGGCTGAGAATTAAACTTAGTGGTGAAAGCTGTTTCTCAGTGGGGTGCTGCACTTCAGGGCTCTGTAGTAGTAATGTAAAAACATGATGGAAAGTCTGAGTATTGTTACTAATGATGTCTTAGGAGCGCTGCTGTCTGCAGGTTGGATGGAGTAGGTCATCAGGCTCTCTGTTGAGCAGTGATAAAAAAGTTCAGCAAAATGGCACAGATGTGTTTTTCCCTCTGTGTCCTGAAGAAGCGCAGTTTTGCTGGGCTTTCTTCTAGCGGCAGTGGTGTTTATACTTCATTTTAGGTCACTGCTGATGTGGGTCCCCGGGAACCTGAAGCTGGTCACCTGCTCCACCTCCTGGTCTCCCATCCTGAGTGGCAGGCAGACATCCTTATGGAGGAATCAGTCTGTGGATGAAGGTGCTGCTGAAACACCTTAAGATGGTGAAGTGGGTGATATTCATTGCCCACAATAGAGTTCAGTTTTCTGAGCCTGCTGAACTGTGTCCAGTTCAACACCAGTGATGGAAGTAACCTTCTTAATCAGTTTATTCAATCTGTTTTTGTTACACAGCAAAACATGATTCACATACATTAAAATGCCAAACAAGGAGTGAAAGAAAAACTGGGACCACAGACCTCCACTAAAGCAGCAACCAGTGGAGACACAGCCACAGTCATTCAGTTATGACTTGTTGTGTTGTGTGGATCCTGATAAAGGTATAAAACATTAGTCTTTGGCATTTGCACATCAAACAAACACCAACAGCTTATGTCCCTTTGCACCGCTTGAATTTGAACAACCTGAGAAAACCTCATGAGGTCATCTGCATACAGCTGAGAGGACTCTCTGAGGTCACTGTGTACACACCGACCCACACAGCGTCCCTGCACATCCGGCATGTAAGTCAACAAGTAACCGTTTTCACAGCGGCACATTTAGATTTTTTTTCAGGTTGCTATTTTTAATTTCCACTTTGTATTTGCAGGAATGCATTGTAAATAGGACTATCCAAGACTAGATCACCAACCCGGCACAGTGGACCCCTACCCTGGGGCTGGAGCTCCAGACCCACAGAGGCCTCAAATGACCCCGATTCACCTCAACATTCACATTTGGTCCCAAGTCACCCTGAACACACTCATACAGAGTTATATTTATGCATCAAGTAAAACAGCAGGTGAGTTTACACAGCACTGATTCAGCCTGTGGTGTTTGTTGTAGTGAAGAAGTCAGTAAAAAACACACTCTGACTCCACTGTGCCGAGAGTAAGGCTGAAATATCCAAAGCCAGAGCAAAACTAAACGCTGCACTAAACGCTGCAATTAAACATCACAAACAAAAGCTGAAATCAAAACGTAATTGGATCTGTTTTTAGCATGAATGACCTCAAATGATTAGATTATAACCTGAGGGGTGCTAATTCTCTGTGGAGAGTGATTGTCAAGTTTATTGCCTATTAGATTTTTATTTTATTAAGCACATGGCTACAAGGACATGTTGAGGTGGTCACCAAAAATGAGAATATGGATTTGTCTAAATGTCTGAATATCAAACCACCACTTTACCCTTTAAATTTAAATAGGCACTGGTGGGTGTGGGGTCGCCGGTGATGTTTGTAGCGTATAGTTACTGTTTATGTTTGTTTGTTTTTTCCCCACTTGATGATAAGATTAGATCAGGTTATTGCACTTGCACCACTTGACCAGATATGAGACATTTTTGTAATTTGCCTACATGTACTTTACATGTTAACTGAGCAGTGGAGGGATGAACCATTTCTTTCACATGATTGTTCCACAACCTTAATTCTTTATTTATTATGTCACAAATGCAACAACCTGAAGCTGAAGATATTTTTCCTGTGCTGGCGCCAGTAGGTGCTGATGTCACCTGCTGGTTTGTGTTGTTGTGTTTTGAAGTCAGGAGATCAGTGTTGACAGTGAGCATGTTGTTTGTTTGGAGCCACAAGTGACCGTATTTGTTTGTATGTGAACAGAGGAGTGAGGAGGCGGGACTGACCCTTGAACCTGAAGACACTGTCCAAAGTGTAGGTGACCCAACTTCAGTGCTGGACCAGATCTCTGAGAGGAAGAGTCGACTTTAACTAATGACATCAGGCTGACTTGTGGAAAAACTTCGTTGAGTATTTCAGGATTGAAATTTATGCATTGAAGTGAACTGGAGCCAGAGTTTTCTGGAGCCAGCCTCTAGTGGCCGTCATGTGTATTGCACTTTTTTGCACATTGGCCTAACTTTTGAGCCCCACTTGCTTCATCCATATCCAAAACAGTTTACTTTTAGACTGGACAATATTCTCCTTTTAGCTCAGGTCTGGTCTCCATCAACAGATGAGGGAAACATCTGAGTTGTTTTCACTAAACGTTCCCTTATTGTGAGCAGCTCGTCTTTAGCTTTCACTGACGGTGACCTGGTGCTGTCCAGGTCTGTCTCTGTGGGGATTCAAACTGCAGGAGTGAGGCTGAGGAGAGCTGAACCTGCAGGTCAGAGAAATGCTGCAGCTCTGTAAACTGATAGAAACACAGATGTAGAGGTGATGAGTCTCCTTTCACATCATGGAGTCATTTGAATCATTGATGATATTATGTAATAATTACAACATCTTTATGGTGGAAGAAATAGGTTCACACAATGGCTTGAAGGGGCTGGATTATAGTTCTGTTTTTTTTCTTTTTATGAGTGAACATGGTCATTAAATCCATGGTTAACTCAAATATTTAAAAGTTTAAACTACAAACGTCAAAATCTGGCTCCAACATGTTGTCCCTGCTTTGCCCTGTTTTGATTATAAATTCATCATCTGAAGAGGAATCTGATCTTCAGATGTGTGGAACTAAAGTGAAGGGAGTAAAA
Organism: Pseudochromis fuscus; assembly: GCA_900323345.1. Taxonomy (NCBI): domain Eukaryota; kingdom Metazoa; phylum Chordata; class Actinopteri; family Pseudochromidae; genus Pseudochromis; species Pseudochromis fuscus. The sequence goes on along the minus strand of OOFC01033748.1, from coordinate 17,637 downwards.
ATAGCATCACACTGTGTTATAATCCACAGCATTCACAAGCATTTTTCTGAGCTCATCAATCACAACAACAAACATGCAGGAGTCTTTCATTCATTAGTGTGACAGTGACCGGGGAATAGTGTTTGTAAAAGGCTGTGTGACCTGATTCGAGGGGTATTCTTCACTAATTATGTTCGACTTCTCCAGGGAATATTTTTCCATACAGTGAGGTCACTCATTACAGCTCAAGCTCCACTTTTTTCAGCTAATTGTGGTGTGTCATTTACTCTGAGGAATTACCTCAAACTATACCACGTCCCCAGTGGGATGATGTGTATCATTTAAACCTGGTTATTGAGACAATTCTTCACATTCCTACACAAATACACTGAAGCTGTCAAAGTGTTTGAACTAAGAAGAAACAGGAGGAAGAGGGGATGAGAGAAGAGGTGAGGAGGAGATGAGAGGTGAGGAGGAGATGTAACTTCACACAATGAATCTTTTCTGCACCAATAAATCTTGTGACAATTCTTCAGAACAAGTCTCAACAAAGTTTTTCATCCACTTGGGTTTTACCTGAAACTGTGTCACAGGGCCAACAGTGTTATTATGGGAGGGCCACTTTCTAATTTGTCGTCCTTGTCTCCCTCCCTCTTTCTGTCTCTATTCTGGATGAGTCCCCTCCCGTCTTGTCTAATTCCAGCAGCAGGTGCAGGAGAGCGCTGCCTCCCACACCATCAGACCTCCATCTCCCACTCTGTCTGTCCCACCGAGTCCCTGAAGCTCCAGCTCTGCTCTCTGCTGCTTCCCAGGCTCAGCCCTCAGCTCTGTTTGTCAGCTGAAGAACAAGCATCACCTCAACAGGTATGTGATGGACGCCTGTTATTTGATGGAGGGGGGTTACACTTTCTTTTACTGCACTGGCTGTTGACAGAGTTTTCAAGTAACTGGATAAATCAGACCACCTGACATCGGCTCAGTCCACCAGTAGAAATATGAGGTAAACAAAAGGTGGATGTTAAAGGATCAGTTCACCTAAATTTGCTGTTATTTGTCCAGGTTTTTTTTTATATCTGTTTCACTGCTTGATAATTCAGGTGAATAAGATTTTGTGTGTGGTACCTGTGAACATTCAGCAGCAGAAATATTCAAGGGAAATATCTCAAAACAGGACAACACTGCAAAAACAATGTGTTCATGCAAAATGGCATTTTAGCACAACTGCTTGATTGTTGAAGTTCATACTGTTCAGGAGCTTGAACTCCAGTGGATTTATTATGTTTGTTGTTGTTGTTTTTAAATGTCATTCATTTTCACTTTCTTAAAAGCATTTCTGAAACAATAGTTAGGAGACCAGATAAATACTGAAATCATTATTTCCTGTTGTAATACAGCCATTAAAAAATCCTGACACATGGTGACAAACTAACTCCTCAGATGTTTTACATCTTATCAGGTTTATTTGAAGTTGAAAGGAGATTGTAGCACATTCAGCACAGAGCAGTGAGCGAGAGCTTTGTCCTCCATCACTCCTCTTTTACTGAACACTGTGTACAGGAGGAATGATTAAGCTGTTTATTTATGCTCCATATATGGACATGTCTCTAGTTTTAAACAGACCTGAAACATTGTGAACCTTTTTATAATTACAACCTTCTACTGGGGAATAGAAAGGATAAAAATAAAAATAAAAAGCTATTTTATTTCATTTTTCTCCACATATGGCCTATATGCATATAAAGAAATCTCACTTTGCCCATTTAAAGTGGTTTCTAGTTTTTAAAGCCTACACTGGCTGAAGGTTTGTCAGTAATAGCTTCAGTAGAAGAGATGGAGAACAAACTGTCATAGATTCACCTCCAGAGACGATCCAGGGAAAACACTTGCACTGTAGTTGATGACTTGTTATGAAGTGTGAATTTCATCATGTCAGGCATCACACCAACACAGTGCCGTGACTGATTTTAATACACGGCTGTTGGGTGTACTCCACATTTCATCTAAACAGCAACAGAAATGGAGAACAGCCACAGTGAAGTGTTTGTGGTCTCACGTTAGTTCCAGCTGATCTGTCTGGACCTTTAAACAAGGACTATGAAGCTTCTGGACAATTACAGCCACTTGTTTTTATGTACACATGGATACGTTGTGCTAAGATGGATTTTGATAAATACTGAAACACTGCAAAACGTTCCAGCTTCCCAGTGCATCTCTGAACTTTTAATTTCATGTTTTCAGCAAGATGCAGCGATTCAGGGAAGGAATCCACATACGCACCATGAAGGCCAAGAGGAAAGTGGAGGAGATCTCCAAAGAGGATGTCCAGGCCTTCCTCAAGAAGAACGCCTTTGTGCTCTTCACAGTTGGAGCGGTTATCGTAGGTGAGTGTCCCTCTGCAAGCTAAACGACAGTGGGCAGAGCTCCTCCAGTCACAGTGTGTTGGTGTGATGATCCACTGAGTTGATCTCCCTGCAGGTATCGTCCTAGGATTTGCACTGCGCCCCTATAAGATGACCTATCGAGAGGTGAAGTACTTCTCTTTCCCTGGAGAGCTGCTGATGAGAATGCTTCAGATGCTGGTCCTGCCGCTACTGGTCTCCAGTCTAATAACAGGTGAAACACATACACTCGTCTGCTCACCAGTCTCCTGTGCTTACATGATATGAACACAGAGGACATGATGGTATATGACTGATGATTTCACTTTGATGCATGCAGCAAACTGTCAGGCTACAACATGAAAAGAGCTGCAGTTCCTCAAATGGCCACTTGAGGCTCTAAAAGCAAGTCAACCCCCACAGACCTGCATGTTAAGATGTTCATCACAGCAGAAATAAACATGTTTATATCCAGGCAATATGTTGATAACTATGGGGCTGGTTTCCTTCTTCATGCCAACTGTACAGGGCCTGTTTTTTTTGTATAACTCACTCATTTAAATCACATCAATTAAAGGTGTGGCCATGTGAGTGACGGGAGGCTCGCTGCGGTCCGATCCACCTCCAACCTCACATCCAAACATGGTCACTTCGGACAACGACCAAATACCAAACCTTAGCTTTCACAACATTAGCTCACAAACTGATGGATGAAGTGACTGTGGCTACATCCGTCTATTTACCTGCAGCAGTGAATGTTTTCTAATGTAATGTTTTCTGACCTGATGTATTTATGATGCTGTGTGGTTGATGTTTGTAACTAGTATCTGAACAGGTTACAACAAATGAAATGAGATGAAGTGTACACCATCTGACCCAATCTGATCTGACCCACCATCTACTATTAATGCAACTGTATCTCCCTTTATCCAGGTAGTCTGATATTACATGACCTCTTGGAAATACAAGAAATCAGGAAGTATTATCAATATGTAACAGCAGAACAACACCTTTAAATTTTGGTCTACAAACTGAGGAAGGAGATTTTTCATTTTCAGGACAACGAGGTTTAGGGAGGCAGGCTAGAAATGATGATGATGATGATGATGGTGATTATTTTTAAATCATGCGACAGACAGAATGATTTGTATCTAGAATACCTTCAGGTTAAATATTAATAGATAGGAGGCCTAACTTTTTGGCTTCAAAGTAATAACATTAGAGGTAGGAACTGTAGCCATGGTAACCAGTGGCATCAACATGAGTGTTTTTCACACTCTGAAAAGATCCACAGTGTCTTAAACAAGTGTAGGGACATTAAAAATGGGCCCTTCTTGTTCTGAGGTGGTTCACAGAGAGGTCATCTTTACAACCCAGTGATCACTGAGGAGGCCAGTCTCACCCCAGTCTGCTGATGGGGAGGTTCCCACTGATTCACTTACAGAGGAGGCAGAAGAAAAAGTCATTTTTACTGGAGGATGTGGACGTTCATCTGGAGTGACTGAGAGCTTAAAGAAACACCTCATTTACAACTAGAATCACCACATGATTAGTGTCTGAACAGGATGTCTGGATACTGGGTTTACACCTGCTGATCAGCTCTTGAACTTGGAGCATCCATCAAGTTCAACAGAGATGCTGGATGTGCTCTATTTTATTTTCATTGCTAAGGTTACTGCTCCTTCCTGCAGCCTTTGTCAGACTTTGTGGAGTTAGGTGACGTTTTAAATTGCTGGGTAGATTTTTTTCTTCTTCACTGTACCAACTATACCTGGAGCTCTCAAACACATGAACATCAGAAAAGTGATCTGCCTGATCCAGCCACACTCTAACCCCAGTGCATTCTGCCCGTCTTTATAACTTGTGATACTGATCATGTTAATTACCAAGAGAAAATGAAGTAAGAATTCAAAGATGAACTGATTTCAGCTGCAGACTCAGATTTCTACAAAATGTAATCTCTGTGTTTCACTCAGAGTTCACTGTTTCTACTTAAATTAACCTGAATTATAGTTAACTTCTGTTCTTACTATTTTGGACAATTTGATCAAAGAAGCTAACACTTTATGTGGTTTCTTAATTAGTAATTTAGGTTGCTCATCCAGGCCAGTCACTAGCAATTTTTGTCTGACTGACCTTGGTGTTTACTGTTACTACAATACAGAAACAAAAAAATAAATAAATCCCATTGTATCTTTGGCAGCAGTCCTCCACATGTGCAGTGATGAAGCCTCGATAAGAAAAGTGTGGGTACAGGAAGTGAAGCCTGACAGGAAGCAGCTGGTACAGAGCTGGTCTGATGCTGCTGCTTTCCACACTGAGCAGGATCCAGTCTGAGCTTTAACTCTTTAAACACTGGTCATGGTTTCCACTCAGTGTTAGATCTTAATTTAAAGGGTTGTCAGTGACAGTCAGAATCAGCTTCTCCTCAGCCATTGTTGTCACTGTGTTGATAGTGAAAGTCCCGCCTCCTTGATGCTCATTGGTCGGTGAGAGAGAAGAGACACTGACGAGTGCGGCTTGTTTGAAAAGTTGAACTGTCTCCAACTGTAAACACTGAGAGGTAAACCCACTGTAGTGTTTACAGTGTGTACACGACACTGTGAGTTAATAACAGGTGGTGAGCAGAGATCTGTGGACACTGACTGTTTGTTCAGTGACCTGCTGCTCTCTGAACCTCAGGACTGAGATCAGACCAGAGGTGGACTGAACACAGCAGCACTGATAGTAGCACCATGTTAGCAGAGAGGCCTGGAGCTGCAGTGGATTCACAGACAGAGTGATGGTTCACCACAGCCTGTTGTTTAGAGGAGAATATGTTATAATCCTGAAACTGTTGTGGTGCCACGACTTACCCATCCACACACCAGTGGACACAGAGCTACCACACTGGGATGTTAGCTAATATGGTTGTAAGGTGCAGTGAGGTACCTTGTTCCGGGTCCAAGGAGGCTAACCAGGTGGAGCAGAGGCCTCTTCTGGGTTTATACAGTTTAGTTTTGTATCGAACCACAGCCACCAGGATCTGAATCCTGTGAGGATGAGCCTGCAGAGACACGGACTCTCTGATCATCTGTGTAATATTACTTTGTTTCACAGCAGGTGGTCGCTGTATGAAGGAGGAGCTACCTGGAGAGAGGAGGCGATGGAGAAGGAGCGAGGCTGGATCTCAGGGAAAAGATCCAGGAGATAGTCTGCGCTGAGCTCTGCTGTGGTGTGGGGGAAATCTGCCAAGACCTGCAGCAGCAGGAGGACAACCCAGAGACAGTCATACCTCAGAGTGTGTGTCCTGCAGAGTCAGTGGATCTCTGTAGTACAGGAGTGAAACCTGCAGAGGACTGTGTGGTGTTGTGTGTGGTGCAGCGTCACCTCCAGTGCCGTGCGTCGGGGTCGGTTGCAGTAGCTGTG
>OOFC01033739.1:35081-75890 GCA_900323345.1 Pseudochromis fuscus | reverse complement strand
CCCTGGTGCAACTTTGTCACGACCGGGTTGCACACTTTCTCCAGTTCCTTCTGCTGATGCTCGTACTCGTCCTTCTCTGCCAGCTGGTTGCTCTCCAGCCAGGAGATCACCTGGTTGCACTTGTCAATGACCATCTTTTTATCCTCCTCGCTAATCTTTCCCTTCATATTCTCGTCCTCCACACTGCTCTTCATGTGGTAGGCGTAGGACTCCAGTGAGTTCTTCGCTGCAACCTTGTCCCTCTGCACGTCGTCCTCTGCCTTGTACTTCTCAGCGTCCTGCACCATTCGCTCGATCTCCTCTTTGCTGAGGCGGCCCTTGTCGTTGGTGATTGTGATTTTGTTTTCCTTGCCGGTGCTTTTGTCAACAGCAGACACGTTTAGGATGCCGTTGGCATCGATGTCGAAGGTTACCTCCACCTGCGGTACACCTCGGGGAGCAGGAGGGATGCCTGTGAGATCGAACTTGCCCAGGAGGTTGTTGTCCTTGGTCATGGCTCTCTCACCTTCATACACCTGAATCAGCACACCTGGCTGGTTATCTGAGTATGTGGAGAAGATCTGAGTCTGCTTGCTGGGGATTGTGGTGTTTCGTTTGATCAGAGCAGTCATAACGCCACCTGCAGTTTCAATTCCCAGAGACAGAGGAGCCACGTCCAGCAGCAGCAGATCCTGGACGTTCTCTGAAGTGTCACCCATGAGGATAGCAGCCTGGACTGCTGCGCCATAGGCCACAGCTTCATCTGGGTTGATGCTCTTGTTCAGGTCTCTGCCGTTAAAATAGTCCTGTAGGAGCTTCTGGATTTTGGGGATTCTTGTGGAGCCACCAACCAGGACAATCTCATGGATCTTGGATTTATCCAGCTTGGCATCTTGCAGGGCCTTCTCAACTGGCTCCAGTGTTCCCCTGAAGAGCTCTGAGTTGAGCTCCTCAAATCGAGCCCTGGTGATGGAGGTGTAAAAGTCAATTCCCTCAAACAGAGAGTCGATCTCAAGGCTGGCCTGAGTGCTGGAGGACAGCGTCCTCTTCGCTCTCTCACAAGCGGTACGCAGCCTCCTCACTGCCCTCTTATTCTGGCTGATGTCCTTCTTGTGTTTCCTTTTAAATTCCTCCACAAAGTGGTTGACCATTCGGTTGTCGAAGTCCTCCCCACCAAGGTGTGTGTCTCCTGCAGTGGATTTCACCTCGAAGATGCCGTCCTCGATGGTCAGGATGGATACGTCAAATGTGCCTCCGCCGAGATCAAAGATGAGCACGTTGCGTTCTCCTCTTTTACCTTTGTCCAGGCCGTATGCGATGGCTGCTGCTGTGGGCTCATTGATGATCCTCAGAACATTCAGTCCAGAGATCACACCAGCGTCCTTGGTGGCCTGTCTCTGCGAGTCGTTAAAATAAGCCGGTACTGTGATGACTGCGTTTGACACCCTCTGTCCCAGGTAGGCCTCAGCTACCTCCTTCATTTTAACCAGGACCATGGAGGAGATTTCCTCAGGAAAGAACAACTTAGTCTCCCCTTTATATTCCACCTGGACTCTGGGCTTTCCGTTATCATCGACCACCTTGAAAGGCCAGAGCTTCATGTCGGACTGGACAACCGGGTCGTTAAACTTTCTTCCAATGAGTCGCTTGGCATCAAAGATGGTGTTTGTGGGGTTCATGGCAACTTGGTTCTTGGCTGCGTCTCCGATGAGCCTCTCTGTGTCGGTAAAGGCCACATAGCTGGGAGTGGTCCTGTTGCCCTGGTCGTTGGCGATGATCTCCACTTTGCCTTGCTGGAAAACCCCGACACAGGAGTAGGTGGTGCCCAGATCGATGCCAATAGAAATTCCCTTTGCTGAGGACATGGTGCTTGTTGCTTTGAAGCTCCTAGACAAATTCAGGAGACATTTAAAATTAATAGACTATTGATGTCATATTGACAAAAAATAAATGAATAAATTGTATGCTTGGTCCATCTGAATCATATGTTACAGGTGGACTTAAAATTAAGGAGTGAGTATTAAAGCTACTTTACAAGTCCATATTATTTAATGAATACTTTATTGAAGTGAACTTAAAAATGACTGAAATCACAAGATTGAAATAATTTTAACACATATCTTTATGATCCAGCACTAATGTAAAATGTTCATTTCCCTATTGCAGGACAAAAAAAGGATGATCTCATCTTATCTTATCTTACTAATGACATAATATAAAGCAGAACTGATACTTTAATAATAAGTTTTAACATTATCTTTTAGCAAGCAAGTAAATGAAAATGATTTTTGAAGGATAAACTTTACTCCCAAGTCAGCACCTTACGTTAAACAAGTTCTGGAAACTTTAAGATTAAAATAAATATTAGTATCCATTAAATGTGTTTGTCTTGATTACATTTCTGATGGAAATTACTCAAACCACAAGCTTGAAGTCATTTTAACACACTTCCTATGATCCACCACTAATATAAGATTTTTATTTCCAAGTAGTTAGGCAAATAAAGGATTATCTTATGTTAATTTATTAAAGACATAATTTAAATCCAAACTGATACTTTAGTACTAGTAACTTTTAATGACATCTTTTAGGAAGTTAAAATAATTTCTGGAGTACTTACTTTCAGTGATGAGGTCTGTGTTGCTCAGAAGTGTGGACTGATTCCCCCGGATCAGTTTCCTCAGTGGCAGCTTTCACCTCGGTGTGTTTCCTCTGAAACTCATGCCTGGACTGACTCAGGCCTGTTGCTTATATAGCTGTTACAAGGTTTCCAGAAAGCTCCCAGCCCCTCCTCCTGCTGCTGCTGCTTCTGACTGAAGTGTTAATATTAGAAACTAATGCAGCTGGCCTGGTGCGTGAAGGCTGCTGAATATTCCAGAGTGGGACAGCAGCTTCACGCTCAGCCACCAGGGATGACAGCCACACAGCACAATGTGGAGAATGTAGCGGTGAGGACCATTCATCCTCAGCTTTAATCCCCCAGAGGATGGAAAACTTACAAAGACCTCTCTTCTTCTTCCTCTTCTTCTTCTTCTCTTGGTTTAATTTCTCTTAAACTCACTTTATGTAACATTTCTTTTCAGTGTTAAAAAGACTTGCTTTATTGCTGATTTAATGCATTCATTTACATACATCGTGTACACTTTTGATCACATGAAATATTACTTAAGGTGACCCTGTTTGGATCAAATTAAGACAGCGACAATCATATGCCTGACATAAAAGCATAATATTTTTTTTTCTCAACATACAGCTCATACATTAGTTACAGTTACTACCAGAAGCAGTGGAAGGAAGACATCAGATGTAACACTAATAAATGTTTTACAGGAAAAAAAAGAAATGATTTGTGTTAAGGTCAGTGCTGATATTTACGTGTTGTGAGTGATTTAAAAGGCACATTCATACCACGGCCTTGAAGACATCATCCAGTCAAAAAAAAAAACTCCTTAGGAATCCAAGTGAGCAAATGGAAACTTGGCCTAAAATAAAGGATGTCTTAGTAGTTAGAAAATACTTTAATGGATCTTCCCCTCTGCCTTTTCAAATGTCCTTTTTGGGAATGGATTTTTAACAAAGTGTTGGCCGAGACACGCTATAACCTCTTCATTTTTTAACACACTAACATTGCTCTGGTTGTATTTGTTCAGGAGAAGCTGTGAATGGTTTATGATGAGTGCTGACTGCTAACTCCATGGGTGAGGAATTTAAAATGCACTCAGACACTCAGACTACTATGAATTGTTAGATTAACATTAAATCCTATTATTAAGTGTAGGATTACATCTCTGAACCTGGATGACTGGACTTTGCCTTATTGGCCATGTATGCAGACACCGTTTAATGAGATTATTTAACGCATATAAAACAAGCATCTCTAAAATAATGTACATTAAAATACAGAGTTTGTTTTGGCTCAGCCTAAACTCTGGCTCATGGAATGTATTCTTAAAACCTTGATGTCACTGACAGAAAAAACAAAACATAAATGGTATCTTCTGTTTTCATTCTTACGGCCATCTTTGGCACAGTGCGTAAATAGGGTAAACAAATAAATCAACAACTTTGTGATCAAGTAACATAATCAGTAGCTAATTAAATACGTACGTACACGTCCAAGCATGCAAGTAGGCTTTTCTTCAAACACATGACAAGACATGTAAAATGTTAGTTGGTTATACATTATATGTTTCCTATATGTCTTACTTCTATTTTAATATTTAACACTAATCTCTGAAGTGCTATTAATAAGTTACATTCAGCATAAGTAAAATAATTCCTCCATTTTGTAGCAATTTAGAAAATAAAATAGATATCTCTGTTTATCCCAGGGTAACTGTGCGTTGATGATCAGGCATCCTCATTAATACCTGTGAACAAAATACAGAAATATTATTACAGAAACACACTGGTGACAACAGCAGGACTAGTAGATAATAAAAGTTGCACAGCAGTGTGATGCCTACCTGTAATAGTTGGGTTTGAAGGGGCCATTCTTGTTGAGGCCCATGTACTTGGCCTGCTCGTCAGACAGCTCTGTCAGGTGGGCATCAAAGTTTGGTAGGTGCAAGCTGGCCACGTATTCGTCTGGAGGAAACACACAGACTGTGATCCACACTGTCTGGATGAAGAACATCCAGGGTTCCAACAGGAACACTTCCAGAACATTTTCTCTTACATGAGACTGGTATGATCAATGGGAATCATAACATCACAATATCTGGATTTATTCCTTACAAACATAGACTTTAATCTCAAACAATATCCTATTTTTTAAGTCGGGTAAAATCACTACTTCAATATCCAAGTTTTTGTCTTCATAAATGTGCAACTTTAACTTTAGAGAATATCTGAATGTTTTTCTAGTAAATTGGCAACTTTAATCTCAGAGAATTTAGAGTTTTACTCCTTTAATCTCAAGAAGATTCATGTGTTTTTCTGGTAAATTTGTGACTACAATCTCAAATTCTGAGTTATTTTCTTGTAAATTTGCTACTTTAATTCTCCAATGTTATTTCTTGTAAATGTGTAATGCTGTGAGAAAAGATACCACAGTATATGAGGTCATAAAAAGGAAGGTTGTGGCACTCAGAGAAAAAAAACAATGTCAAAGCTCAGTAGTTTCCAGGACATTTTACTGTTTTTCTCAATTTCCAGGAGATTTCCAAGACTGGAAAACCGGTGTAAAAGTTCAATATTTTCCAGATTTGATGTAATTTTAAGGTAAAGGACCAGATGGAGACAAATAGAAACATTTAGGTGAAGTACCATATTTTCCCGACTATTTTCCGGACACCTGTCTATAAGCCGCTATTGAATTTATTCGAACAGTTTCATGTGGTCCACTCTGACTGGGTCTGATGTGACGACGCTAAATGTATCGGTGGCACGGAGCTTGCTAGCTTGTAAAAGGCTAACGAGCTTCGTGGCACTGATACATGAGAAACACCGGTGTTTAAGTTCAAAGCGTCGGAAAAAAGTAGTGGCTTAAAGTCCAGAAAATACGGTAATATAAACTGAAAACCGCACACAATCTAAAACTACACCTGTTCAATAAAGTATGGCATCGTTCATGAAGAAGAACGGTTGAAACAAAGTTTATTTTTACCCATTTTCTTGGGCAGGAGATACACATCCTGTTTGTAACGTCCTTCTGGAGCATTAAACAACTCAATCAGGGCCAGGGCCTACACACAACACACAAAAACACACAATGAATACAGGACTCACAGACCGCTTCTCAGTAACAACAAATCCCTGTGAGACAAAAGTACAAACCTGAGTCGTAGCAGTGATAGACAACACAAATGTAGGCACTGTGGAGCAGCTCAGGTTTAAGAGGCGACCCTGAGAAATGACAAAATATATCAAACACACACTTCCTTCGCTTCCACACAGAAACTGAAGAATTAAGATTGGTGCCATGAGCCAATTAAGTAAAATATGAACTACTGAAGAGACTACCTCTGCCAGCAGGACCACCCTCTTTCCATCGGGCCAGATGATGTGGTCGACCTGAGAGCGAACCCTCTCCCAGGTGAGCTCCGGGCTGCGCAGACTCGCCTGCAGACATCATGGGTAAATAACAGTTAAAGACTAAAGGTGGGAGGACTACATTTACATTTACACAACAACAAAGGTGTCATTCATGTGTCAGTGACAGCAAAAACCTGAAGGCATTTTATGTGATGAATATAGAGGAAATAAACAACAATGCTTTGTTAAACAGAGGAGGAGATTGGAGAAGTTGCAGGAGCTCAAAATCAGGAACTTCAAGTTAGAGAATTAGACATGGAGTCATTTTTGCAGAGTCAGCTGGATTGTTTGTGATCTGCAGACCACAAACAGCAGGATATTTTTGTTCACCATCTCTTCTCTCTGCTTCACACACACCATTTGGTGCCTGTATTCACACACAAGCTGAGCAAAACTTTAAATTTTGCTCAGCAATTTAAGCCCACATTTGTTTTTTTTATCCACTGTTTCTTTGAGCAATTTCAGGGATGCCAGGAATTGAACTAGAAATTCACATATACATACAAACAGTCACATTACCACATCAATCTCAGTGTTGGAATGGCCCATATTGCAGACGATGCAGCCATTCTTCATCCGGTCGAGCTGCTCTCTGGTCACCACATTCTTGTTGCCTATATTTCAGGAAACAGTAAAGAACAGTCTCATTAAAACAGGAGTAAACCAAAAAATACAAATCACATAACCCAGTCAGACAAACCTCTGCCAAGGTGTAATCCAGCTATACTGATGCTATAGACTAAACACTGTCACCCTCCTGTCTGAAAGAGCAAAACTATCTTGTCATTTCTAGATACAAGATACAATCTCTTCCCCCGATCTTGTCCAAAATGTAATCATCTGTTCCTTGTGCCCTATCTCTACAAAAACAGACCAGTGTGGAAGAAAACAAAACCACCTGAGCAACTGTAAAAATTTGATTTACAACCACACATAAATCAGCATTGATATCGCTGCACCACAAATAGCATTTGAGACTTTTAAATGAAAAGTCTGGTTTTCACTCAGAGACATGAACTTGAATATTTCAAAGAAGCGACATGCATTTGTATCCTGGAAACACTGCGATTATCAAAGCAGAAGTAATGGATGTCACTGCATGGGGCACAGTACCAGTGCAAGTGATCACCACGTCCATCTGCCGAATGACCTCGCTCAGCTTGACCACTCGGAAACCATCCATGCTGCGTGGATACAGATAGTTTTATTAAAACGAGACAGAGGACTTAAAACAAATGATGATATGATTTTGTTTGTATGGTGTTACAGTTGAAAACACAGAGATTTACTGATGGAGCGGTGCTGAATGGTGATGGTCGGTGACTCACCACGCCTGCAGGGCACAGATGGGGTCGATCTCTGTGATGCACACAATGGCTCCAAGAGCTTTAAGAGCAGTGCAGCAGCCTTTCCCCACCTACAGACCAGACGGTGCAATAAAAATGTCTGCTACACCAGTAAAACTTCTATTTCAAGTGATATTTTTTATTATTTTTTTAAATCAAAGGATGATTCACCTCTCCATAACCACATACGACGACTTGTTTTCCTCCAAACATTATATCTGTGGTCCTCTTCAAGCTGGCAGGGACAAGCAGAATGACACATCGTGACCATCTTGGACCATTTTCATGCTTCAACTGCAGTTTTCACACAATCAACAGCAGCGTGATTGCAAACAATATCCAGCTTCCTCGGATATGAGTTTTCCTCACCCGTCCAGGATGGATTCACGGCAGCAGTAAAGGTTATCGAATTTCTGCTTGGTAACTGAGTCGTTCACGTTCATTGCAGGGACGCACAGCTTGCCAGCCTTAGACAACTGGTACAATCTGAGAGGACACAGGGGGAAACATGTTCAGGCAGATGCGCGCACACACAACAAGTCACACACACATATCCGCACACAGAGACGCAATCCTGTGTGACCTTATACTTTCCGGAGTGTTTGCCTAATTGAGTCCGCTGAGAGAGAGAGAGTCTCACATTGTGCAGTCACAGAGCTCTGTCGTGTTTCTCAAAAAGGCTCCAGTCAAATCAGACAGCAACCTTTTCAATCTACAGTGTCTGTGTGTATTTATACTAATACGACTTATATAACTGCCTTTTGATACGGACTCTGCTGACACGCTGTGTGTCATTCATCAGGAACTGCTTCCACTGGGAGCTCGGTTTGTCTCTAACTCAGCTCCATCTAGAGGACAAAATAATGCAAACACCCGACAGAGACGGATTTTAAAGCAGCTTAATCGCAGGTTATAGACACCAAGCTTTACCAAGTGTAGTTTCTTACTATTTTGGTTCTAAGAGGTCAAAAAATTGTGTATACAGTCAACAATGCCTTCTTGTTCATTAAACGTTTCCAATATTAGTAGAAGGACTTTAGTATTCCAACACACAAGTAAAAAATACTTCCACAGTCGTAAGTATTAATAATGTATTGGGAACTGTTCGAGCTCTGGCATAGACAATACTGTAATCTCTCAGTAGCTAAAAGAGGATACAAGCTGAGTTTTAATGTTGAATTTATTGCCAACAGTTGAAGCTGAGGCAACCATCTACTCTTCATATGTCCCCGTGTCCCACATGTTGACAAAGCAGCGAATCTTATGGTTGTTCAAAATACCAAAACAGACACACTACTTGAAAACTCCCACACGTGTCAGATCTACGCCCCACCTCACCTGTGAACCCCAGTGACACTCTCCTCAACAATGCCTCGGACCTTTTTGAAGACGCTGGGATACTTCTTGTAAACCCAGTGGGTTAAGTCTCCACCGTCATCCAAGATCTAAGAGAAACAAATCAGTTGACAGTATATGTTTTTTTAATAAAATAAAAAAGAACAGGCTCAGAGCGGTGGTGAATTCATCATGAGACTGGAGGGTTGTTACCATATTGGCCTGCCAGCCCTCAGTGTTGACACAGCGATCTATGCACCACCAGAAGTCATCCTCAGATTCACCTTTCCATGCAAACACAGGCACCCCTGCAGGAAACAAAGCACACACACTCAGCTCAGAGACAGCACCAGCAACAGGTCCATTAGTGTAGATTACACAGTGAAGGGAAAGGTGCAAATTGGTTGCTGTTGACTTTAAAGGTGCCTTTACTTAATTTTACATAATCAAAACCAATTTAGGATATAAAACAGATCATATGGGCCAAAAAAACACTGCCTGAAGATCTGTAATTATACAGAGTGTGTACAAATTCACACATTGTCACATGACTCAACCAGGAAGTTTAGTAGATGTCACTTTGGGACTTCCTAAGTTAAAGTCATGGATAAAGCTGTCTATGGAAATTGTCATATTTCTCTCAACATTTTAAAGAGCTTGTGTGTCACAATGGGTTCTTATGACTTGGACTTAGAAAACTTTATTATGGGTTAATATAAAGTCAAAATTCAAAAATACAAAAATACAAACTGTATCTGATATTACCTCACAAACAACCACACTAAGAAATATTGGACTGTAGAGTCCTTCTTGGTTCCACATTACAAGAACGTTACGTTGACTTTCTGAAGAGATCTAGTTTGAAGTTACAATAAAAAGGTTTCATGTGTAACACCAGCCTCAGCGAGGAGGAGATGGTACCTGTCTCAGCAAGAGCAGCAGCCACCTCATTCTGAGTGGAGTAGATGTTACAGGCAGTCCAGCGACACTGGGCCCCGAGGGCCACCAGGGTTTCAATCAGGACCTAATGGGGGTAAAGGGAATATGCAGATACATAAGAAGGCAGCAGAGGTAAGAGGAGAAAACATGGAGGAAGCAGAAGTATAGAGGACGTACTGCTGTCTGAGCAGTGATGTGGGTGCAGCCTACTATCTTGGCTCCAGCCAGTGGCTTCTCTCCCTGGGCTCTCTTCCTCAAGGAGATCAGGGCAGACATGTCTGGGAGGAAGAGATCAGGCTCCAGTTAAAGGTGACAGAGAAGACAGAAAGGACAGGTTTTGTTTTGGGAGAGAGGAGAATGACAGACTGTTTTGAATACAAAAACAAGCCCTTTCTACATGGTGGATGTGCAGTCAATGGCTGTAAAATGGAGACTGACTGAACAACAATGTCAACAACAGCTGTTGCCACCCAGGCTTTAAGCCTGAAGAACACTTTTCGAGCACTCACGCCTACTTATCGCTCACATGGGCAATGTAAACAGCCAGAGAGGCCGACGAGAGAAGAGGGAGTCCACAAAAAAGCCACATGCTTTTGATGAGAGATGAGAAGAGAAGAACACATGTAACAAATGATGAATAGAGCTGAAAGAAAAGGTCTGATCGTGTTTCCAGAATAATAACGACACTGCTCCAGCCTTGGGTCAGGAACTGTTTTGAAATCAGGAGGAGAGGACCTTTATCAAACAGTGTCTAAGCAGCAAAACTGACTCTATGTGATAGGTATCTGTCAACATAGTAACAACAGGAACCTCAAAGCCCTCTTTGTATAAATGGTAATGATAGCAAGTCTATTATCTGACTGTGTCACAATAAAATCACAGAGCAGCAAACTTTTAAAATTCATACAGCATCTGCCTGAGTGTCCTCCGTCTGACCGAGACCGATTAATCAAAGTACCTATTATCTCCTTATATTCTATTTAATATTTACAGGTAGAAAAAAAATCATTTCTTTAAACATCCACAATGTGCTGGTGAAGTCCAACACACCCTGTTCTGCAATTTCAATTTCTCGGCGGCCAAATTCAGCCTGTTTGATGTTCTTCACACAGAAGTCGCTGCTGCCGTGGGTGTTGACCTGGGCTTTGTCCCTCGGGGAGGTTTCATCATCGGAGCTGTCGGTGTAGGACGCAGCTGGGAAATGGGAGAACACAAAAGGTTACTTTTGTGATAAAGCATACAAAAGAGGCAATTATGAAATGTACACTACAAATCCCTTGTGTGTGTGAAAGTCAGAGTTTTTTTTTTTGTGTGTGTGTGTGTCTGTGTGTGTGTGTGTTGCATTCAGTATTGTTTTCAATTTAGCAAAATCAGCTAGTGTATTCAGTTTTAACATCTCCTGTAGGTGGACTGAAACTTTCAGATGTGCAGTACCTGAGCTGTAGCTGTCTGTGGACGACTGCGAGATGGACCGGGAGAGGGAGCGGCGGCCTGCCTTGGTTGGATACTTACTGAACTCCTGTTTGTCCTCTGTGTTCGCAAACTGGATCTGAGGAGAACCAGGACAAAATGACACACATCATAAGAACAAAAAAGTTCAGACATATACCTGATTTTTTATCTGTATGAACCATGGACTCTCTATATAGGTTGGCTGGTTGTTTGGAGCCAGAAGTGACCGTATTTGGATATGAAGAGAGGCATGAGGAGGCGGGTCCAACCCTTGAAGCTGCCGTCACTGCCCAATGTGTATGAGACTCAACTTCAGTGCTGGTCTCAATGGAGGCCAGACCTGTCGATCAAGCTAACAACGCCCCTAAATATTTCTCTGTTTGAAGCTAAATATCTACTTAATTATGATTGTTTTGTTTTTTTTAGATGGACCACCAGATCATTGATAAGAGTTGACTTTAGTTAATGACAACAAAATTACTGCTTCATGATTGAAAATGACATTTTTTTAATTGAAGTCAACTGGAGCCACATTTTTTGGAGCCATTTTTGAATACAGTCGATTGTTTGAACTGTTTAGGTCGCAACAATGAAACAGAAGTGGAAGAATAAAAAGCACCATCACAGACACACATTAGCAGTGATGACAGCGCCTTATGATTTACATAATGTGTTCATTCTGTTAGTTTATATTTGGACTCATTGTGCTGCTTCAGCCACTAAAAATGTCCTTTCAAAGGGGAAATCAGCTTGTTACAGGTGGATCAGGAAGAAGAGAGCTGGTGCCTATTTTTAGATGCTCCCTCCTGCTCTGTGATTTATGCTTTGTTCAAATACACAGGCTTCAGTTATTGTTGGTTGTGATTCATTGTGTCAACCCAACCCTTCAAAGGGCCCAAGATCAAAGACCTGGAAAAACATAAATTAGATCAGTAAACAGCCACCTAGCCTGGCATTTAATAAAAGATAAAGTCTCCACCGTCCATTCTTTGGGGACTCACTGCACCAAACCACAGAATAATCCCTCTTTTCATAACTTGTATACCTGGTACTGTAAACAAATAAGATGTTTTCAAAGAGTGTAACTCTGTTATTCAGCATTTTACTAAAATAAATCTGCAGGTGCATATCAGCTTCCTGCTGATGTAACTTCAGAAACTATTTTTATGAATTCGCCTGAGATGTACATCACTGGAACGCCTACTGCAGCTTCAGTCAGAGAGGGAGGTTTTAACATTATCTCCCATTAAAAACAATAACCAATGGTACATAAACACTACTAAAAAACCTGATGGGGTGTTTCTCAGAGACTATGGAGGTATGTAGTATCTCTCTCTGTGTCTGCATTTCCAAGAATTCTTACCAGTGTCTTAGCAGCTTGGTGTCAAAATAGCTGCTCACACTTTGATGTTGTGCCGCTTCTCTCTCTATGGCGGACGTGTAAGATGCTTTGTGTTCATTACAATAAGTGAGAAGCAACCATTCAGTTAATAATAGCAATTGTAACAATAAGAAAAGTATTACAAAATATCTGTGTGCAACAAAAATATATATATTTCCAGGGGGGAAGTACATACTGCTTATTTGTTTTATACACCAATATTGTTTTATATCTTTGTGTTTTGTATTTTGTGTTTTCTATCTTTTCCATTTTATTTCTCTTTCATTTTATATAATATAATATATATTATATAAAATGGATGGACAATGCACACAAAAGTCCAGTGTACTTGTACTGTCCAGTATCTGTACAAATGGCAATAAAAATCTATTCTACAAGTACATTTTGCTGTGTCTTGTCCTTAATGTCCATGTCTGCTGAGTACAAATGTTTGACCTTTATGGGGTGAACATGTTCAAAATTCCTGTTGCTTTGACTTTGCTTCATTCATAATGTTGTTATGATTTGAGCTCACAGTCAGAGTAAAGAGATTTATTCTCTTACTTAAACACTCACTTTGTCTCTGTGATAAATCCTTGTCCATTCATTGAGACAGCCCCGTGGTATCTCCTTGTCCTCTTATTTTAAATGCCCATATCGTGTGTTTGGACTGCAAACTAACGAGCAGGCCGGCGGAGTTGACACAACACACAGATGATGGATCCGGGAACGCACGAATGCCAGACTAACAACAGTGAGTTGGGTAACATTTGAGTGTGATGTGCACCGATCGTACATCAACCTACAGCCGGATCTGTCTGTAACGCTGACGAGGAACGACAACACGGGCTCAGTAGGAAATGTACAGAAATCTTTCCACTGTCAAACTGAACATTTTGCAACCTCACAGCTGGGTGTAAGGGACTCAGTTACCTGGTAGTCACCACACAAACAATGATTGATGATTGATTGATGGATTGGGGTTCATACAGCCAGCACCGACATTATTAATGATCACCAGGGAAATTCACTCAACATAACCACACTTATCCGTTTTTTTATGTTAATCATAATTACTGCTACCATCTCCATTCATTTCAAATAACTTCCCGTGGGAGAAGCAGAACAGTAGAAACATTGTTCACTAAATGTTCATATCCCACAATCCCTCTTTCCACTGGCAGTGACACCTGGGCTTCAACAACCTACTGTGTCAGTATAAGGAAACTCAAGAAGCTTGTGAGACAGGGTGGACGGAGGAGTTCTCTGCATGTCTCTGTTTTCACAAATGAGACTGTGGTCTGTCTCATGTGCTTGCAAAATACTGCTTTTATGTTTAGTTTGCATCAGTTTGGACTCCTGAGGATTCAGGAGACATTCTGCACATTTTCTCTCCTACATTTTTTGCATCAAAATCCGACAATCCTTCAGTCGTGGTTACAGCATCAAAGAAAACAAGAGGTTAATCTAATTAATGATGAATTACTCACTGTTACTGACGACAGCGTGATGTGTCTACTACTCTCACGCAGTACATGAACCTCTCCCAAAAGATGTGAATAACCTTGACCTTTTGAGGAGAAACTGCACTACAAACTACATATTGAGTGACATTTTTGTTGAAATACATTTCAGTTAACTGCAAAAAGAAGACAGAAAAACTTCTGATGTGCCACAAGTTACCAGGACGGATCTATTTGTGGGTTATTCAGTATGTTAAAGTTCCCTGTGATGTGTTAGCAGCAACTCACCCTTTCTCTCCCGTGCCCATGTTTGTGTGCCATAGCTGCCAGTCACTGCCTCCAGTTTTCCAGCCTACCTCCCTGTGCCTGTGTGTCCTCTGTGTGATGGTACTAGGTGTCCCTGATGCTATTATCCCAGAACACTCCCAGGCAGAGCCAGGGGGAGGTTCCCACCTATTATCGTGATTTCTAATGGCCAACCTGGAGAGAGAGAAAGAGAGTGAGAGAGAGAGGCCTGCACAGAAAGGGGAGGCTCTCTCTCTGTTTCAGCCTCTCTGGTTCTGCCCTTGACAACCAGCTGTTAAAGTCAGTAGGTTGTAGTTTCGGGTGATTTTTTTTTTTTAGAGTGCTGATAGAGCAAATGCATGAACAAGTTGCAAAGACAGTCAGATTCAGATGTGTATATCTGCAGAAACTAGGAAAACGCCAAAAAAATACCAGACATTTGCTGCAGATTTCACTTTCAGCTCGTGCTCCTAATTTGGACGACTAAATAAAAGGGGATTGACCAACAGAAAGAATTAAACCCAGAGTCCATTAGTCTTCTGCTGCATCAATAAGCGTCCCATCCAGTCCCATCCTACAGCTAAAAATACCCTTTCTCTCTTAGATGGCGAGCCAGGTCACAGACTTAAGCTGTGGTGTGACTGTCAGTCAGTGGTGGAAGGGCTCAATGTGGGCCTGACATAAGGTGACACTGACGACTTAGCCAGACACCACTAGCGCTCTAAATCACCCGCTAACTACAAACACACGCAGTCTGATCCACACAGATCTGTGTGTATCGACCACTCAGGGTGGTCACATTTACCAAAGCAGAGACACATGGCCTTAAGTATTTATTGTATATTTATTTTAGTTAAAGTGCCGCACAGACAGTGAAGTTCAGGTGTCTTTCTATGTCGCCTGTTTCGATCAACGCATGCATGACTGATTACACCTTGTTGTGAAAAAACACACACAGTGTTAATCCTTCCTCCAGAACTATGTGACCTTTAGCTGAAACCATACCTTGTGCGTATTACTAAGGTAATTCACATAATCACATCTACACGATCCTATTAACTATTTTTTAATGACATTACAGTGACAGACTACAATGAATGACAGTGTTGCCAAGATTGTAACACAAGGTGGTGAACATTCATAAATCCAGACTCCTGATAATGCATAGTGCAGTTGAACTGGAGAGATCCTGTGTATTTACCACCAGAAAAACTCAGAACACAGCTGGAAAATGATGAAACTAGTCAGTATGGATGTGTTATATTTCTCAGCTTATGGTGACTTTTCCTCTGGTGTAAATAACTGTAAGTGACACAGCATGTTACTTATGAAGACCTAAAAACCTTCAATAGACACGAGAAAGAAGCTGTTTTCAGTGTTGTTTAAACAGAGCAAGCTGGACTTAAAGCTCCACAGAAAAATACGATTTTTAGTGTCTCCAGATCAAAATCTACTTTCTCACATGTTTTTAGTAGCTGCACATACTGTAGAGGCTTCAAGATTTGTATTATTTTTAATCTGACTGTCCCTGGAGGGGTTTTTGGTATTTATTAGATTACTGTTCTGTTTTGCTGTAATGTATGTTTCCACAACTTATTTTAAACTTGCCAGAGGCGGGGGGGGAGCCTGTATCTGACCTTCATAAATCTCTACCATAATGTTGGCGGACAAACAAGAGATGAGATGAGGTAGTGAAAAATAAGGTATTTTGGATTCTATGTAAAAACAGCCCACAGGGATCAGATAAAAATGACGATGCACGGACAAATTCACAGTGAGTGAGTCCCGTTCCCAGGGGGCGTGTTGCATAACTGCTGGATGGATTCAGAGAGCGAGGAGGCTGAGTAGTGGTGTTCGCTGAGTCGCCCACGCTCACACACTCATTTTTAATTTGTAACATTGATTGTGTTTACACACTGTACCTTAGTGTTGATTATGTGACAATGCAGCAGCCTCCTGACTCAGTCCTCCAACTTCTTTTTTCCATGTGTGAATTTTCTGCGGTTTTAATTAGTTTGATCTAATCATTTGCAGTAGTTGTTTTACTCATTCATTTTTTTCATGCACACAGGCGGCTCAGTTTGACACCAGGCTCTCACATTTATTCATAACACGCTGCTTTGTTGTTATAAGCACAGTGCACATTCCTACCATCCAATATGTTTTCAATCAGGCTCCCTGAGGCGAGTCACAGTCCACACATTATTGCCTTGTCAGACAGGGGGTCTGAGCTAATATTCTGACGTCTGTGAGCCCTGCTGCTGGGAATATAGATATTTATATTATTTGGATTATCTTGTCCACCTCTCGTAGACATGTTTATGTAAAAAACAGCCATACTTTGATACTTTTCGGGAGTCAGATCACAAATGTAGCTACCTGAGAGAGATAATAGCAACATCGCTAATTTTATTGTTCACTTACTTATTGATGTTAGCCAAAAAAATTACAAAGCTTTCATCATCTTGTCCAGAGCAATTTCAACCAATAGAACCATCCCCCTGCCAATCAATCTGCTGTTAGCAGCACAGTTCAGATTACCTCCACAAAACATTTATAGAGAATATAAAGAGTTTGTTGAAACAGTATCGGAAATTATATGAAATTATGAATGACGTCACAATACGGATGATAGCTTCTCTCAAAATGCTGTTTCACACTGACTTGAAATACCTTCTAAAAACATTTTGGTAAAATTCACAATCCCTAGTGTTTGTTCAGACAATAAAAGATGTTGATGTAAATCTATGCAGTTTAGATTATTGTTTATGAAATACTTCAGTGTCTTTCAGACATCAATGACGGTGCCCACGTTTTCCTATGCTGTGCTTTTTTGAACATTTTCTTCCCTTGTCATATTATATAATTTCCTGTGCTTGTGGATGATTTACGAGTCAATGTAGGTAACGACTACTCTTAAATCACAGCAAGGCAACCTAACCATTTTAATCCGAGCACCAGTCGGTGGGGTGCCACACAGAAGCCTCACAATCACTAATGAGTGAGTTTATGAGGCAACACCAGTTAGTGCTGGAATATCAGTTATAATTATTTAATGTGTTACGTTGAATCCAAACAACACTGCAGTTATGAGGCTGGTATAGAGTAACAGCAACAGTAAGCATACCAGTGAGTTTATTAATTACTATAAATACAAATAAATAAAAACTACAAGTACACTACATTAAGGCTAATGAAAAAAGAAAGAGACATACAATCTCATTAGCAATTTTCAATGCTGTATAGCTAATACCCGGTCATAATACTGCTACGCCACTAGTATGACCACCAGTAAGTAATACAGGTGTCACAAGTCAAAAGTCACCTTGAGGAATAGAAAAATGCCTCACAATAGGGTTCCTCAACCTAACAATACTAAATACATCCCAGTGGGTTTCAGCAACACCCCTGGGTCAGCACATATGTTTGCCATGAGTTTCAACATCTGAACAGGTTGGTCCTAAGAAACACAAACTAATCACTGAGCCCGCTGTCTGCTCCACGTCCATCCGCCGCCAGTCGCCAGCTGTTACACACAGTGGTGGATCTGTAATGGTCTGAGCAGCCACCTAAAGAGGGCCTCTTCTCACAGGTGCACCCTGCTGCAGATAATACATGTTTATCATGCTGCTCCTTTCACTGTCGGAAGATGACTGAAGATGCCCACACACATGCACATCTGAACAACCTCACAAACTAAATATTGACGTGATTAAGTTAAACCAACACGATTTCCTCATCCATACACCTGAATTTAAAGCTGTGCGGCCACAGTTCATGGTGGAATTACATTTTTTAACCGTGAAAAGCCTACACTTCGTTAAATACCTGATACTTAGTCCGCAAACCCCCCCATCTAAGCTCAGGTATGTTAGCACCATGTATTTATTCGCTTGGCTGGTGCCTTAAATCAGAGGTTTAGGAGCTCAACTTGGGTTTTAGTGGTTTCCTGCCTACAGGATGCTGGCATGATGTCGACTGTGATTTAAACAAACAGGAAAGAGGTATGAAGGCAGTTTTTAACAATAATCCAGTCTAAATGAGAGTTGCTTTAAAATTATATGATGCCATACCACAGTAGAAACTATGATTAGACAAATACCACAAAGCTCTCCTTTCATGGCCTGATTTGTCTTATACATTAGTAAAAATTGGGTAAATTTTCTTAAAAGATATAGATATTTTTTCCACTTTATTTGGACATAGTGGTCTCTCATCCTGCAGACAACTTTGCATATGAAATGTATAAGTGTGCCTTATAAATACTTCATCCTTCTCCAGAGTACATTTGCCTCTGCACACAGTACTTCACTGCAGCACAATGCGTACCAACGTGAATCCATCCTGCTCACATGTGCCTGCCTACAGTGGACACAGTGTCTCTGCTGCCCAATGGCAGTGACTGATGGCCGAGCATCACGTCCCTTACCTTCTTGACGGATTTCAGAGTGGGGACTGCGGTGAACGCTGCGGAGGGCATCTCCCCGACGTTCATGTTCACGTCGCTGCTGTTCTTGCTCACGGTCAACGCCGAATATTTCTCCGCGACATTTTCGGTCTCCTTCACATATTTGGTGGCTTGTTTCACCTCCGCTTTGCTGTCCACGGCCGAGTCTGTCATCGTGCATCCGACCGTTACTTCACGTTGAGGGGGTTGAGTTCAGACTGTGACCGCTAGCTTCAGTCCCGTCGCCTTTTCTTGTTTTTTTTTTAAGCTTCGGGAGCTTAAAAATGACCGACCGAAGCTGGAGCACCTTAAGCAGGGATAATTACCCCGTTTTCTAGCTTGTTTTCTAGCTTGTCTACTTTCTAACGGAGCGGCACCGACACTTGTTTCAGTCCTGCGGGTCTGCTGTCATCCACAGACAGACAGCAGCAGCATCTCCCGGGCGGAGGGGGCGGTTTGTTGAGGCTGTCACCTGAACCAGTGGGCAGCGTGTGGGGGCGGTGATCATCCAGTCAACGCCAGTGTAGAGGATCACGGAGAAAGTAACGACGGAGTAAAAAAAATTAAAAAGTAAATTACATTACTTACTCGCGTTACTTAAATGACACTCGGCGCAGGCGTAGATAGCTCAATTTCAACCGCAATATACGTGCTGTCCTTGGTTTTTAAGCTTCCTATGAGCCTACGCGCTAGTCCCGCCTTCTCTACTTCGATTGGTTGGCTGCGGCAACAAGGTCTCCCATCTCCTGTCTCTGATTGGTTGAATATCAGAGGAGGCGGTGATCAGGGCAACAGCTTTTTCTTTTAGAAAAAAGTCTTCAAGTGTGTGAACATGCATTTATATAACTGATTAAAGCACTCCGACAACAATCCAATAATCCGTTGTCGTTGTTTTTACTTCTTTTATGTATGTATAGAGATGTATAATATTTTGTATTTTATTGGGGTTTTAGTATAATAGACTATATAGGGATATTTAATGGCTCTATCGTATTAGGTTAAAGACATTGTTTCTCTTTCCTTGTGACTTAGAGGCGGATCAGATCCCATTTTATGACCATTTCTTGCAGAAAACTAGGGGTTTTAAAGGATTCACGTGCTTTTTCTTGCCACAGTATTTCTAGGGTATTACAGTATATTATTTATTTTGTTTACTTAGTACTGCAAGAAATGGATTTCCCAGCTTAGGATCAGTCAAGCACATCTACCTGTCTATCGATGAATTAAATACTTCTTATGTTCCTATTATTATTTTTCACTTTACATTGATCAGCTGTTTCTTTGCAGAACAAAACATTTAAAAAATAGAATGAGTTGCATTGTTAAGAAACACTAACCTAACACTATAGGAGCCCTTTCATTATCCTACTAAAAAATCTGCAGTCAATTTTTAAATTCTGGACTTCTACTCACAATAGACTTAAATACTACAGCACTGCATGTAAAACAAAACCTCAGCACTGTTTCCCAATGAAGTGTGATATGTAAGGTGATTATCTGCATAAAACAAATGATTTTAACATAATACTGAAGTAACTGATAATACTATAGAGATGCTGATGCGGTGGTAAGAGAAGTAGAGATCAAAGTGCATTGTTGATCAACAAAATCACCATGACACACAAACCTAAGTAGCTTTTTTAGTAAAAAAAAAAAAAAAAAAAAAAAGCCAATTAATCTATACTTTGCAGTTCATAAATTGTATGATTAATACATAAAAGCTGCGAATTTGGAAACTGCAAACTAATCCATCATGAAAATATTTGTTACCTGCAGCTTTGATGGTGAGGTTGCAAAGGTTCGCAGAATTTCAACCATCCTAATCAAAAGAGAGAATTGTATTCATATAACAAGAGAGTAATCAGCTTCTAATTATCTGGTTTACAAGTCTAGTGCAATTATGAAGTTTATCATACTAGAAATCAAACACATTACGCTGTCAGCCTGCCAACAGCTAAGACTCACTGGACATCATAAATAATGAGTTTATTTACTCAAGTAAAGAAAAAACTACAAACAACCTCAAGTCACTTAATAAAATTTAATGGACATAAGTTTCATGAATGCAATGTCCAAACTTTTTTTTTTAATTATAAAAAAAATTAACATTGCAAGACAGCATCTGATGGGTAAAAAAAATCCATTATCTACAATGAAAAACCCCAAGCACTGACCAATGAAGAAGTAACTACATGGATAGCTTGTGTAATGCAATGCAACACTGAACTATTTTTCTCCAGATTTTTCCACTAAATCTAACAACAAAGTGTATAAAATGCTTTCACAGAACAAGGCAAATTAGTTTGTATATCCAAACACGCCAGGGAACAAAATAAATTTCACATTATTATTGAAATGATACATTTTCTCAGTTGATGCACGTTAGATTTAAGATGCTCAGTTCACCATTGAGTCAGAGAAAAAAAAAGTAAATTTCAAAATTAAGGGCCTCACATAAAAGATACTAAACAACATAAACACTTTAAGTGTCTTTGAAGGGGAAAAAAAAAAACTGGTACCATTTACAAAAATATCTAAAAGCAAAAAGTATCCACTGGTGTGAAAAACATTTTAACAACACCAGGGTCTGACAGAGTATGGCTTCATGCCTCTCATTGCCTCTGTGTGAATCCAGGTTGTCCAAGCAAATCTTCTTGGAAATTAAATTTAAAAAAAAGAAAAAAAAAAGCTGGTCCTAAGCGCTCAAAAAAGACAAGCTGAGCATGATAGCGTCCTTCATTTGGACGGCCAGAAAATGTCCACAGGCTCAGCAGCCACACGGCCGGTTCCTTGGAAGACCAGTGTAGGAGTACAGAGATAAACAGAAAACACCCAGTGGCAGCACTGAGGTTTGGTGTATGATGATGGGGGTGAGAGGGGAGTAACAGGGGAAGACGTGGCAGATGGTTAGCTGGGATGAAGAGTCTCAGGCAGGGTAGAGAGTTCAGACAATAGTGAAGACTTCGGCGATGCTGCTACGAAACTCGGATCATCTGAGCCACTGTCTCATCTGCTGCTGCCTGGGCGACCTCCTGCTGCTGCTGCTTCAGACAGGCAGAAAGGATCAGTGAGGGATAAGTAGGTTTAGTCCTAAATGAAACATCACCTTTTTACAGAAAGTTTTGCACTCTCAAATGTGTAGTTGATCATTTTTTTAAAACACATTTAGAAGTTTGAGTCTTTCTTACCTGAGCCAGAGCCAGAGCCATTTCCTCCTTGTCCTTAGGGGAGAAGAAACGTCCTCCATCTCCTCGTTTACGCTGCATAGCGTGGCGATGCCGAGACTCGTGAAGGTATTTCTGCTGGAGACAAATCATTAGTCCACAGCCGTGTACAGCACCTGTTGTACCACTACTGGTTTAAAGCTGCTTTTAAAGTGTCATCAGGACCATTTTAATACAGCGCTAGGGAATATCTTGTAAAGGGGAAAGATTCTCCTACTTATCCTCTTATCAATTAAAAACTATGCCCTACCCTCCTTTCTTTGGGGATCTTGCCCTCGGCCTCCAGCTTGGCTCGGGCCTGTCTTCGCTTCAGGATGCGATGGTACTGTTTGGCATTGACATACAGAGGCTCCTCCTCGAGCATTTCAGCTCCTGGCAGGGGGATACGCTGCATTGTGGGAACTCCGCCACCTCCTGGCACCATCTGATGAGACAGAGAAACACAAACAGGCACAAAATGCTTAGAACCTCTGGCACACACAGCAAACGACAGAAGAGATTAACACAAACAAGCAGGTACAGTGCAAATGGTCAGATCAATATCCATCAGCAGAACCACTGGGCCTTTAGTTCAGGAGTGTCAAACTCATTTTAGTTCAGGGACCATATCCAGCCCAATCTGATCTCAAGTGGACTGGACCAGTAAAATAATGGCATAATAACCTAGAATAATTTTTCTCCTTGTTTTAGATCAAAGAGGAACAAGTACATTACAAACTATTTTTATTTTTACTTTTATTTAACTATCCTTTTACAAAACATCTTATGAGGATATCAGGTCGGCTGACTCTGTGCTCTCTTTTAAGTCTCTGCTTAAAACATATTTTTATAAGAGAGCCTTTCATGAATTTAAGTTTTTTTTTAAATTCAAATTGTTGCTTTGTATTGGTGTGCACTACTGTATTTTTCTTTTTCTTTATGTGTGCGGTATTTTATTAATGTAAACCACTTTGTAATGTTTGATTTGAAAAGTGATCTATAAATAAAGTTTATTATTATATTATTATTATGTACCTTAAGAAAAATAAGTCTAATTTCAACAATATCATGCCTCAGTTTATCATTTACACGTGTGCATTACAACTTACAGATCACAGTGGATCTACTAAAACAATTAGTCACAGCATAGAGCTTTCACAAAGTCTCCATGGACCCACACAAAGGATTTCAGTTGTTCTTGGTAGTTAGACTTTCATCTCATAAGAATCATAAAGATGCCAGTTGTCCCACTTTAACATCTTACAGTAAATGGATAGACAGAGGCTGGTTGACAGCTTCATTGTCTCTATCCAGAGATGGGGCAAATTTGGATGTTACCAGCTTTTAAGCAATCAATTCACAAGACAGATGTATGATTACATAATTGGTCTGAGAGGGTTCAAACTGTGTAGCGACAACAATATTTTACAACAACAGTATTTAATAAATTAAGCATTTCTCATGCAAGTCAAACATAATTTTGGAACATTTGAAAGTGTGAATTATGACATGAATGTTGACGTGAATTCCACTCACAAAAAAACACACGTTTATGGCTATGACATGAATGTGGCCCAAAATAACAGAAAACACCTGGATGGATCATGGGTGTGCAGGGGCTTTAAACACACTTGTTAATATTTTCTGGTCAACAAGCTAGACAAATAAAATGCCAGCGATAATTAGCACAGTTTTATTTCTATTTTTTTGGTGGAACACATTCAAGCTACGTTGGATGCCCTTACAAGTTAAACATGTGACTTTCACCACACGCACACCCCTGAGGTGAATCTAGAGTTTTAAAAAAAAAAGTAATAAGATGTTGGGTACCTCTGCACAGGGTCTTACCATGACCATTCCACCTGCATTGACCATGTTGCCGGAGACGGGCAGGGTGACGGTCACAGTGCCTTGGCCGCTGTTGGTGGTGTTGGTGTTGGCACCCCCTGCTTGTACAATCTGGGCACCCGCCAGGCTGGCAGCGGGAATAGTGATCATTCCTGCAAACGAGAGAATCATCACAGACGTTACTCAAACTGACACCTCAGCAATGCTCCTGTTTGTACATTTCACACAAACTGTTGGAAAATATAAGACAAACAGTTGAGGAAAAGTGAGTTTACCCTGCTGCAGGACAGTTCCATCTGCGTTGACAGGCTGATAAACGATGGTCTGTCCGTCAGCTGTCTGCGCCACCTGTTGGCCCTGCACGCTGATCTGCTGCCCCTGTGGACACCAACAAAGAAGCATAAAATAAAAATGTTGAAGTTGTGCTTCCTATTGTTTACAACTGAATCCCAAATGCCAAGAAATGAATGTGGACAAAACAACACACACACCAGATTTATCTTGTGCTCAGGTGCATTTTCAACATAATGACTTCAGAACTTTCTTTGCAAGATGAAGGTGAAGTATTATGTAGATACTACTACCAGCTCTGCTAGTTTAAAGAAAATTCATAGTGTGTTTAGTTTAAAAATACTTGCACCCACATTGCATTTTAATAATAATGGCTTTTCCCACTACCAATGTTGTTAAAGAAAAAAACATAAACATCATAATAACTATTGGATCAATGAAGATGAAAATGAATTCAGAATGACTGAATTCCAAAGATTGTACCCCCCCACCCTGCAGTACCACATACAAGGAGACAAGAGAGAAAATCGATTTGCCACACGACTGGTCGAAATGTAGCACCTGGTTCTGTCCAGCGGTGATAGCTGTCTGAGGCTGCTGGATGATGATCTGCTGGGGCTGACCTTGCTGGCCCTGGAGCTGGAGCGTCTGACCACCTTGTAGCTGGATCTGACCTGGCTGCACCAGCTGGATCTGCACACACACACAATAAGATCTACTGTGGGTGTCGACATATTAATCAACAAAACAGTTACTTAACTCTTATTGTTTGACTGCCATCTGCTTAAAATATGAGCAGTAAGAAAAACAACAGCTATCTATTAACTGTCATATAAATATACAATTAGAAAAAAAACTTCTTATCTAATGCCATACTGCTGTGGTTACTAATATTGCTGTACGGGACAGTGTGCTAAGCCTTCTTACCTGCTGAAGTCCCTGGGCTCCTGATACAGGGACCTGCATTATGGTTTGACCCTGACCCCCTGACATGGCCTGCACCATGATGGGTTGCCCTGATGATGTGATGAGCTGCCCACCGCTCACCTGAACCATCAGCGGCTGTCCCTGAACCTACAGAGAGACACAGAAAGCTGTTACAGCAGCATTGACAGTGTTTATACCAACATCACTGACACGTGACGTACAGGGCTGCATGCAAATGATGTCACAGCAGAAACATCCAGGTCACCAGACTGTGGAAAAGGGTATTTGATGATTTACTGTGATTTTTCTAATTTTGGAAAATACAAGGATGAAACCATCCAGTTACACGGTGGAGGCAATGTGTAGAAAGTATGTGCAAAATATTCTAGACATTTTTTTCATAAAGTATTAGACTAAAATTACAAATTGTAAAACCTCTGTATTCACTTTGCATGATCAGTATTTGTAGGATCACTGCAATTGGCCCAAGATCATGAACTTGATTTACTTGGTCACACAAGATGTTACCATCAGATGCATTTTCATTTACATGTTTTTAGACCACAACGGACAACTGAAAGTCTGGGGCAGTGGCTGTACCATGAAACAAATGCCAGGGGAAGGAACCCACTGCCATTTTTTACCAATACAATAAGAAAAATACAACAAAATGTGGAGAAGTGATAGCTGCATATGTATGCTGTTCAATGCTGAACCCCAGAGGTTTCCTCTGATAACTGAACAGCACATCCACATGACTCATGTTTCCAACAGCTATCATCCTCAAGAACAAGAATATCACTGAACCCTATAAACTTGCTCTTGAAAGCAAGAGACAAATGTTAGCATTTTAACAGCCATGACAGCACAAGCAAAAACCAGAGGCTGACACACAACACACTGCACTGAGGAACATGCAGTTCAGGCAGTTGCGAGGCATGCTGGGGCGCAGATGATGAACCAAACAGCACAGATGGGTCATGAAGAACAGCCCTGGCTACATCATGCAAACTGGGAGCCTGTGAAACAGTCATGACGCTGACACAGGGCGGCGGTGACACCACTACCTGGAGTGTCTGCACCTGCTGGCCTGAGGCCGTCACCACCGGCGCCTCTGTCTGCAGCTGCACAGCCGTCACTGTGCCCTGTGTCTGCAGGTAAGGCAGGACAATACCGTCTCAGACAGAGAAGATACAGAGTGGACCTGGAATCCTCTGACTCTGGATATCTGTTACCTGTGATCTTGCTGTACAAGGGGGAAACTTTTCATTACCAAAATCAAATATATGTAAATAAAGTGTGGGCTCACCTGCTGTTGGATCTGTCCATTGGCAGTTTGCACAACAATCTGCTCCCCAGTAGTAGTGGTGGCAGTAGTGTACTGCTCCATCGCTTCTTATTGTCACAATCCTCTTCTCTGGAGACAAAGACACAGACAGTATTGCCTAACTTTAGATATTTAACTCACAAATATGTATTTCAGTTGTAGCCCACAGCCATTCAAAGAAAACGAGGTTGTCTTGTCACTTTGGTGCTATTTAAATTACTCCCTGCGGCGAATTTACAAATTAATTTGCATGACTAATATAATAATATAATATATAATGATATATAATCATATGCTAAATATTATGTGTGAAATTTAAAAGGTGACACAAGAGCCACGTTGGAGTACACAGTTACGTCCAGCTGGTATTTTGTGAGCAGGGTATGTCCACAAGGGGGGCTAATAAGGCTCGCGCTAGTTAGCAGCTAAAAAACGTGGTAAACGCCAGAAAACAAAAACGAAGGTTGGTAATATGGTAAATTTAGCGGTCCTCTTGTCTTTTAATGGGCTGCTGTGTATTTTACAGGTGGTAATAATTAGCTCGGCGGTGTTTTGTGGTGGGTGGACGGTGGCACCAACAACCACGTCTTTGTTTGAGACTCAGTATTTTAGCTAACTAGCTGAGGTTAGCTGGGACTCATCGACCAGCCTAGGATCATGTTTCCAACAAGAAGCTGAACGGAGCCTCACATCTCCGGGACACAGCGGCCGAAATCAAACTGCAATCTGAGTTTTTTGCATTTAGCAGGGTTAGTAATTTGGTTGGTCCATGACAAACCAATCCGTGCTGACAACTACCAATGCCTTCAATCGGGGCTCCCTTACCGTGTCTCGGCTGTCCGGTTTCCCTCTGATTGGCTCCAGTGCAGCTCGCTAAAGCCCAATCAACAAAGTGAGCGGACAAAATGGCGCAAATGAGACAACGGAGCCTGGGAGGAGGTGCGCAGCTGCGGGGACGCATAAACACGGGGACAGGGGTGGGCTGCAGAGACAACGTGGTCCGCCAGGTGTCGCCATTTAGCTGCTTCTTTGAGACCGTTGATGTTTGAGACAGCTCATCTATTCCAATTAAACACGTAATTTTACAGAAAATACAGTTATTAACTAAATTGGTAGATTTGTATTGGACATATTGAGAATGTGACTAAATTAAAATAAACTGTTCTGTCATGCGGGATTTACGGAGGAGACAAAGCCTTCTTTATTTGAAACGCTGTTGACATTATTATTATTATTATTATTATTATTATTATTATTATTATTATTATTATTATTATTGCCATCATCATTAGAGAGATAATAGGGCTGTCTTTCCTCCTGAACAGAGGGTGGAAGAAGAAGAAGAAGAAGAAGAAGTTAACCTCCCTCACGGTAGGTGGCAGCACTGCGCAGACTCTCTGCTGTGAGACTAGTATTTGCGGAAGTACTTATACCAGTGTGTATGGCGTGAATGTCGCGTGTTGTTTTGGTCAAGGTCTCATTTCTAATATGAAATAGCAACAAGTAAATTAAATTGCTTCAGTGCGCATTACAATGAAAGGATATTATCCGAACATGACGATGTCCGTCAGTGGACAGTTATGATGTCAGTTAACTGACTCAGTGATTCTTCTCGTCAGACTCTCCAGACTGAAACAAGGAGGACACACTGTCTGTGATCATGGCCCGGTCTCTTCAGTACCTCTCCCTCCTGTCCAGGCTCGGTGCTTTGTCGGTGATTCCCTCAGTTTCTGCAAACAGCTGTCGATGTTCGAGCAGAGGTGCCAGTAAAGCATGGATGGGACAGAGTCACCTGCACAGAGACAGAACATCAACCAGACCCAGATACAGCCAGGACACGCCTGAGGAAGATGGTGAACTGGAGGATGTGGAGGACAAGCTCCAGGCCTTGGTCGAGTAAGAGACAACAGGACTGATTACTAACAGACAGTACAATGTGTGTGTTGTCTTTATGACACTGAAATCTCTGCCCCGTTTTCCAGTGCAAGCAGAAAAAAGCAGAGAACTGTGAAGTATCACATACTGAGGAGGAAGATGACTCCATCAGGAGCTCCACAGAGAAAGTTAACCTGGGATGCTATTGAGCAGATCAGGTGAGGGAGCGTTGTCATGTCAGTCCAGTCATTCAACCAAAAAGTACCTTTGAAATAAAGCTGAAAATCCAATATCACTTAATTTTCAGATTTCTCAAGCAAGAACAACCGGAGGAGTGGACAGTAGAGCGTCTGGCTGAGGGCTTCTCTGTCACCTCTGATGTCATCCTGAGAGTCCTCAGGAGCAAGTTTGTCCCCCCTCCTGAAATAAAAGCCAAGCAGGACAGTAAAGTAATGGCAAGACTCAGCCAGCAGGTGCTGCCTTCGGGTGCTGGGACACGACAGGACAGGCTGCCAGGGAACCACACACCAGCCACACTCCCATCTGGTAGTACAGAAGGTGCTTTGATCCCCGTGGCTGATCAGGTGATGCTAGGTAAAGACTCTAGATCTCTAGCTGAGAGACCTGTCTCTGTCAGTGCTCTGCCCACCCAGTTTATAGCCGGTATTAGTAAAGATGCCACAATATCAACAGAAGAAGACAACAACGATCCTGACACCATACCTTTAGAG
This sequence comes from Pseudochromis fuscus, assembly GCA_900323345.1. Lineage (NCBI taxonomy): Eukaryota > Metazoa > Chordata > Actinopteri > Pseudochromidae > Pseudochromis > Pseudochromis fuscus. Next base: position 47,025 of record OOFC01033739.1, on the reverse strand, counting down.
GAGGACGCAGAGGATGAGGACAGCTGGGATGGGTTTGTTTTTACAGAGGAAGACCTTGAAGAGTTCATGATAAAGGAAAAACCCTCTACTGCACTGCAAGTTGGGAATGATTTCTTTGATGCAGAGGGAAACTTTTTGTATAGAATCTGAGGATTTCTTGTGTTGAACTGTTGACTGAACCTCTGCTCAGTGACTTTTTGAACAGATTATTACTATGTATGCTATAAACAGAAAGAAATTACCAAATAAAACTGTTTTATGTTTTGCTATACCTAATTTCTTGGTTCATTTATTTCATTTTTTCCTTCCCCCATTTATTAATGTCATATTTGCATTTATCTTTTCAGAAATTAATGTACAGAAAAATAAAATGCATTTTTAAAGGAAAATAAAACAAAACAGAGGAAACCCAGGTTTAAAAACTAAATGTGTAAGTAAAACCTGAAAACTGATTTTTGACAGACAAAGTTAGTGTTGATTTTAAACCCGACCAGAAGATTAATTTACTGGTTCCTTGGTTTATTTTCTAGTATCTCTACATTGCTGTTTGTGAGAAATAAAAATGGAGCAATGCAAATAGAGGAACATATGAATTTATTGGCAAACCCAAAGAAAAACTGCCTGAAGTATACAGAAAAGAGAAACACAGCAGATATAAAGGTGTAACCTTGTATATTTACAGACCCATCACAATGACTTTTTAATTTATACAGCAGTTTTAAACTGTAAGAAAAATGTGTTACCCTCACGTAATGCAATTAACTGTCATTAAATAAGAACTTGCCAGGTCTCCCCCAGTGTAAAGCAGCTACATAATAACCATAAATCCACTCTGCATTTTTTTTTTTTTCGATTCTAGTATCACATCCAGAGTAAAGTCTCGTACCAACACATGAAGGAAAAATTAATCAAGTTATTGTAGTTTCTTCACAAAGTCCAGTGGATTTAACTATTATTGAGAGTTACCATGCAGTTCAGTGGGAGCTCAAATAAAACAGACATTTTCTGCTCAAGAATTCATCTCAGGCAACCAGTGCAACTTCGGGGTGTCACCGACATACTGGATGAAACTGGTTACACGTTAGGTGACATAAATAAGATCAATAATCAGTAAATAGATGCCGGCCACACGTCAGATCCTCACACCAGGCACTTGTATAACCACATCCCATTTACTGCACTCTGAACCAGCTCAACGCAAATAAATAAAACCTGTATGACAGAAACATATTTAATGCCAGACGAAAAAATTAATTGTGCAACAAATGTTTAAAAGAAAAAATAAGACTAAACAGGATTACATTTTCTGAGGAGACTGGGAAAAAAACAGCAGTTCACTGACGAGAGACTTTCAATAACCTTGTCATTTAAAATCCGCTCAACCTCAAATTCAAGCAAAAACAGTTTGTGCACGGCCTTTCAGCTTCTCCAACCATGTCTGCTAACAGGCTACAGTGGTAATTAATGCTATACAACATTTACATAAATAGCTTTTTCGCATTGCTTCTATATTTCCATCACCAAATTATATTGATGCGTTTGATTATCTGAGTGTGGTAGAAAAAAAACATTTGTAGATATTTACTATCAAACTAGATTTTTTTCTGAATGTCTTTCAAACACAATTTTCCAGTGATTACACAATTTCAAAAGTTGGTTAGTACAAAAGCTGCTTAAATTATTACAAACATGACTTACATATGACTACAGTGATTATTAGTCTTACCACAACCGGTCACATTGAAGAAACATGTTGAACTACAAACTGAGAGTGCAGACAAAGTTTTCCTGTCTTGAAACAGACACACTTCACCAACCTGGACACTGACGCATCATGTCTTTTTTGCACGATGACAGTACCGCTCATCGAACTAAACAAACAAGGACAATATTGTGCCAATAGGATTATTCAACGTGCATGGACAATATACCGAACATACTAAATCTAAACATGTTATTGCTATCAAATGGACATTTGCCTTATTACTTCAACTGTGGATCTCAGTGCTGAGCAGTACCAAAAGGTGGCAGACTTGTAATCCATGTACAGAATACAACAAAGAAAGATTTTACAAATCAGTGAGGCCTAAAAACCCCTAATTTATATGCTGTTGTCCACCTGGGGCACACTTTCTGACAAACAAATACTTCATTAAAAGCAAGGGATTAAGACTCAAATGGTCCGGGAGAATTATTAACCAGTAGCCAACTGCGACCTTTTAAAAACACCCACCAAACTGATATCACATCAAAAATGGTAGAGGACAAAAAAAACAAGTTTATGTACAAGTGCATGAGAAAAAGGACACAAATCTTCAACAGATGTGAGAAAGTTATTTCCAGGAGCGTTCCCAGGTGATGGGAGAAGCAGGACCCGTAACCCGTGGATTTATACAACTAGTTTTTCTTTGAGACCCATTACGCTGACTCTGTGAGCAGTTCACATTACTGCATCAGCTCTTCATTCCCTAAAATAAATAACTGAGATTCAAACTCACACGACAGGATCGATAACTGAAGCACAACACTACAAGACCTCCTTCATAACTCTCCTCAACTGGGGCTTCAGTCCCAGGAAGCCTCCGTACATTCATTACACCTCACCGATGACAGCTGAGTGACGCGGACTCTTCGTCTGTAGCTGAGGTCAAAGTTTATACTAGAAGGTGAAAGGAAGAAGTAGCTGGAGACAAAAGAGCGACGGGAACAGCAGCCAGCCACGGGGTAGACAGGGAAACCTGTTGCTCAGTTGCGTGACAGGTTGTCCCTGTTATTCAAGCAGATCCTGTGAACAAAGAGAAGAAACAAGCATACCAGTGAAGCCAACGTCAACACAGGTAAGCAAACATGAAACCATGTTGATTGTGTTTGCACAACCACACCTATTTCAATTCACCAACTGACCTAGATTCACCTGTGCTATGTTGACCAAATGCTACAGCTGTGTTTTCAGGTGAAATATATTACAGGATTATAAGATCACAGAAGGACACGATCACAATGATCAGACGAGGATTCTGGAAAAGGGAAGTTTGTTTCATGCAAAATGTGTTTCCTCTTACTGCAACATGAGCTTAACTTCCCTAAAGAGTTATCTCGGGACACACCTTTGAAAACCCTGCTCAGTGTTATCTAAGAAAACAGTTTTAACATTCTCATAGGCAAAAACATCCCCCTTTGTAATATGTAACCATATAAAATCCATACATTATAAAGGAGTTACTTCTACGTTCACTAACCTCACAAAAACTGTATATTTTACTACAAGTCTGAACACCATACTCTATAGCCTGAATATAGAGTATGGTGATGCTAACGTGATTTCGCCAGTGCGTTGGTGGACTCGCATTTTGAGGACAGGAGTTTGGAATTTAAATGTGGCCATGTTGGTTGTTTGGAACCAGAAGTGACCATATTTGGTCATTTTTGGACCATAAAATGAAGATTTTCGAATTGCAGTCAATTGTCCTTTCTATAGTCAATGGCTTCTTATTCTTAATAACCATTATTCTTCATCATGAAACAAATAACAGCTTTTCTTATTAGTATTGTGCAGGTGAGGGAAGGAAAGATGTTCACCGTACCTCGTCTGAGTCATCATGAAACTCTATTTTGCCGTTTTGAGTGTGGTTGGTCTCCAGCGGGTCGTCCATCCCATCAGCAGCATTGTCCTCAACGTTCTGCTGCAGCACAGAGTATCTGTGAACCAAGAACCTGCAGGGACACATTGAAAATGATAAGGTTACCCAAAACTATTTAAAAAACATTTACCTTAAAACCTAACAAATCACATTTTTTGTAACAATGACAAATAAACCTCAATCAAAAGGCTAAGGTTTGCGATCCTGGTCGTATTTTCCTGCAGACACTAACCTGCCACCGCAGACGTATTTCTTAACGAAGATCACTCCTCCTGCAACGCTCAGCAGAAAGACAACGATGACTGCTATCACGATGGGTACAGACCTAGAGGAGTGACTGCTTACCTGAAAAAATTGAAGCAGACAAAGAAGTTGGGGAAAATGGTAGCACTGGAATAGATGTGCTTGTATGAAAAGATTTATATTGATGGTATTTTCAGGAGAGATACTGACCAGAAGGTTTGGGCCCACCAGGTCACTCACGCACTTCTTACTGAGGTCGATCTCTTTTCGTTCAGGAATCATTCCTCCCTCGCACTTATCTCCAGGGATTTTCCTGTAGCTGTGGAGCAGGAGCACAGTGATCATTTTATGACCCCACAATCAAGAGTGTAGGATACTGAGTTGAAAGTTTGCACGTGGTTCTGACTGATAACGTAATCTAGATTTAAATCGTAAGGTTGCTTTGGCTATTCACTAGCTCAGCTCATAGTCATTAATACAAATCCTCACAATTAACCAATTAACTCCATATGAATGAATCTGTATCCAAACAACCTCCTATTGTGTCTACCTGTTGTGTAGGACAACTTTACTACAAAAGCAATTATTAATTTTCTGTTAGTGTGTGTGTGTGTGTGTTTGTGTAGTGAGATAAACAAGCTTAACCAAAAATGTCCATTGGGTTAACTTTCACTCTTACTCGTTAACAAAATAAGACTCATTCTCTCTCCCATCTGCTTCCTCTGACCGCTCTCTGCACGACAAACACTTCCTCATTCTCATCACGATCCTCTATTCCTCCTTCTATCCTAATATGTAGTAATCCTGATGGCCTTGTACAAATGTGTTTACAATTTTATATATGTAGTGTATGTTTCAAACTCCCAAACCACTCTTCTGCTACTATCAATAGTCAAATAAGGCTAAACAAAGTCACACTGCCTGTGTATGGAATAATAAGTTTGTCAATAATTGATGCAAAGGTTGAAGGTCTTACCCGCTAGTCTGCAGCTGCTCCTCCTTGCCTTGCAGACAGAACTCCAAAACTGTGCCTATGAGGTTGGGCTGCTCCACGCACTCTGAGCTGTTCTCCTTACGGTAGTATCCAAAATCACTGCAGAGAGTCAGACAATGCCAGGATGGTGGTAAGCACAGATGGAAGAGATAACCTACATTTGCTGTTCTGAGTGTAGATAACCATGTGTTAGACTGAGTTCTGAGTCCATCTGAGTGTGTTTGAAGTCGTTTTAACATTATAAAAAGGTTTTATGCAGCTGTTTGAGTAAGTTTAACATCATCCTAATGATATCTGATCAAAAGACACTGAGTTGGTTGAGATCTTGGGCCGGAGTCTTACCACAGGTAATCGTCGAGAGTGCACAGACACGGGGTTGGCTGCGTGTTGACCTGGTAATCCCGGCCGTTCCAGCAAACAGAGTCCTTCCTGAGACGCAGAAACTTCTCCTTGTAGCCCAGCATGCAGCCATCGTCCGGGTCACTGATGTCATCCGAGTGCGCCAACCACGGCACGTAGTCCGAGTCACCACCTCAATACATTAACGATAATTCCATTTATTTAATACGGATTATGCAAAATATCGACAGAATATATTGAAATTTACAACAAAGTCATCAGTTTTGTCGCTCACAGTCTCTGGTCAGGAGGTCCCTGAAGTCGATGGTGATGGAGACCCAGTACTCGCTGAGCAGAGAGTCTCTGTAGCCCCAGATGCTCACGTTCATGGAGCGAGCTCCCGGCTCTGACGCCAGCCCAGTGAAGTAGATGGGTTCTTTGGTGAAGTTGTACACATGCCAGCACTGCCCCTCATCAGTGGAAAATCTGTCAAGACATTCAGGAGGGTTCAACCATCAGAAACAGAGAGATGTAAATAAAATAAAATGAATAAGGCTGCGCTTCAATGAGCTCCTTTGGTTTCAGGTTTCTGGTGTTGTTCATGCTGCTCACTGTGACTTCCTGGGCCGCTGTAATATAACTGAGCCATTACTCTTGGTATTAGTAACATCTTTGCTTTTGTTATTATGATCAGTGAAAACATCTGCTGAAAAAAAACAACATTATTATTTTAGATTTCTATTTATTTCCAAAATCTGGAATCTCCCGTGTTACCTACAGATAGAAAACAATGTGATTTTAAGTTTAGCAAGAAGTATCTACTTTGCAAAGATATACCTACAAGATGAAAGTGTCAGACGTGTTTTTTTCCTCCTGCCACTCAGTATAATTTAACACAATCACAGCTTGCATTTTGTTTGCTCCATTAAATCAAACTGTGTATCAACAGTGTATAGGCCGCCATATTGGTACAGGGCATCCATGTTTCCTAATGCATGGAGGTCTGTCCTGAACTTCAGTCATTAAAACTCGCTCAACGTTTGACCAATTATGAAGTGGTGTATTTTGTCACAATGGTGAATAGGGAGTGTTTTGGGAAACACTTTTGTGAAATGTGTAAGTGGAACTCACTTGATCTGGTTGATGGGTTGGGTGGGGTTGTGCTCCACAGCCACCAGCAGCCCTCCTGAGTCCACAATGGCATAGTGATGGGGCCCATTAAGAGCCTTCATCCAGGTGTAGCCCCCATCATCAGACACGTACACATCAGGCTTCATCACGGAGATCGCATCACCAACGCTCCCTGATGAAGACACACAGAAATGTTGAATGAGCAAAAAAGCCCACTTATTGATCTGAATGTTGGTATGAACGCTCCGACGTGAGAATTACCATGAGCTAAGATGAGACCCACAGCATTTGGTTCACTCAGAGGCAGCATGGGGACGTTCAGCCTCATAGCCGTGCTGTACGCTGCGTGGATGTGGAGGCTGCACTGTAGACGTGAACACAGACATGTCAGTGCTTAGTTGTTTAGACCATCAACACAGTGAAACAGGAGATAAAACACCCATCATTATCAAACTGTGTCACTGTAAATCACAGACTAACTTAGGTGAACGTTGTTTTTTCTCCAGACAAACCAATTTCATTTTGTTTTTGTTTTACCTTGTCTGGGTCCTTGGCAGTCGCATCACACTTGCTGTTGGCAGGTTTCAGCAGAGAAACCCATTCCCCTCCCTGGTCAAAGGACACCACAGACTGCACGGAGTTATCTGGAACAGCGAGATGAGAACATTTACAGGAAGCTGTAGGAATTAAATTGATGCTCCTATTTAGAAACAGTGTGCGAGAAGGAATCTGATGGTGTGAGGTATTTCTGATTCAGTCAGTCGCTTCAGACAGACAACACATCTAACACTGAGGAGCAAATTAAATATTTACATCACGCCCTCCCGCTGGTATGTAATGGAGAAGTCATATGGGAGTGTGTGTTTGTGTTTCTAGGGGAATCAGAGCACAGGCAATTGTTGCTATTCCTTTATCTAAGCACAGACATGTGAATAGAGCTACCTTCAGCCAGGACGCTGGTGATGAAAACTCCTCGTAGGGAGGTGACGTTAGTGAAGTCCGTGTCGCCTCCTGTGGTGGTGTAAAGGTGGCGCTCCAGTGACTTGGAGTACACAGTGCCCCGGTCATCTGATACATAAATTGTACCAAATCCTGTATCTGTGGAAAAGAATGAGGCACTTTTATGTTTATTTAGTCCAAGTTTGCAATACTGCCAACAGTAATGTTGAGCTTTAAGCCCTGGGGCCTGTTTAACAAACGCAATCTGCAAGGACGACTTATCATGTTTCACAAATGAGTGTCACTCACGAATTGCAGATCAAATTTGCAAGTTCTACAGTCCTCTCTCATGTTCACGCACAAGTCTGGTATGGTGTTTCTTTGGATGACTTAATGGTGGCAAAAACAACAAGAGAGATGATGATCTATTGTTCCGAGCTGCAGACTGCATGTTGAATTAGTCCCTTCACTTAGAGTCTGTGTTGTAGTTCATCCGATCAGCAGTATTAGTGAGCATTGTGACCATCTGATTATATTTACACCTAACCACATGTAATTAACATGGTGCAGTTGTGATCTGCTACTTCTCAGTGTCATTACTGTTTTATTGTACAGTATGATCAATAAACAAAAAGTGTAGTGATGAAGTTAATAAAGCAGCTACGTGAACTGACCTCCTGGCTCATCAACATGCATGAAGACCATGTCATCGTTGGCCGCCAGGATGGAGTAGAACTCCTCGTGACCAACAGGAGGCAGCTGGGCCATGTTCCACTTCTCACCATCATCCACAGATACATGGATCATCCTCAGGGTGCCCTACAGAGGAAGGAGAGAACAATAGAGAACAGTTTGAGTTGTAGTAGCCTAGTAACTTGATTATATACACACAGAGTAAAAGAAAGCCCACATTATGTCCTGAGAGTTTGTACTGTTCACTGTTTACAGCTTTCATACAGATTTACTATCATGTTAAGAATACTGTGTAATAGTAGTTTTTGTTTTTATTAGGCACCGGTCCTCGGTTCTTACACATTTTTATATTTTACATTTTTAATAATTAAGTCTGTAGCTAATATGTCGAGAGGGACAAAGATTCAGTAAATGTGGTTTATACTGTTGTATTCTGTCCATTTCTCCATTAGCTGTGACTGTTACTATTTTACTTCCCCATATGTACCACTGCGATGTCTTGAAGTAACTTCTCTTTTAGAAAAGTCCTTCCCACAAATGCACAGATGTAAAGAACCAATATTTTTTGCGTGCTCTTATGTCTGTGTTGCCCTGATGTGAACCTCCTGCATACTGACCGTGTCTGTCATTACAGAGGCGAAGAGAAAGCGTCCACCCAGGCCAAAGGAGTAAACCTTTTCAGCAAGAATCTTGTTGCTTTTACCGTAGTCGGTCGTCCTCCTCAGTTCCAACATTCCCCGTTCATCTGAAATAAATTGAAAACTTAGAAATGAAAGGGCTACAAATGTATACAAAGGTTACAAACAGTCAGAGTTTGTATTTCAGATATAAAAAGCCTGAATCATTCTTGCTTCATATAACCAGGATTTCCTGCTGTATGGTGCAATTTTCATTCCAGTCGTTTAGTCTCCATGTTTTTAAAAAACTGTCCTATTTAATTACAATATATTTTGTGTACTGCTCCTTAGTCATCTACATCTACAAAAACAAAAATGATAAGACTGAGATTGCACGTAGTCACTTTTTATTTCAATTTTTGCTTAGACGAGGGAATCACTTACTGCAGGATCCGTTCACACTGGCTGTAAAGAAGATGGTATTTTTTCTTCCCCTAGAATCACAATGGAGAGTATTTTAAAATCTGCAAACAGTCAAAAATAAGGAAGCAAAGCAGATTCTTTGTTGACGAGAATGCGTGTTCGCATCCCAACAATCAGCACCATCAGGCTGGGAAACTCTGAGGAGCAATCCAGCATCAAGGAAAGAAACCAGATCTCAGAGAGAATTCTTTATGCATTCTTAATCTATTCCTGTAATACTGAAGGCTTTCCTTCACTGTGAAAGTCACATGACATGGCTTACCAAATACAACCAGCCCTAGCTAAATATGTAAGTTTCCTTTGAATGTTGTGTTTTGACTTCAGAAAACTCCTGCCCCAGTTGAAAATGACCCATTTTTCTGCAGCCTGTTCAGATCAGCTTCTTTTGAGATAGTGAAGAAACATTGTGCTTCAGGAAGAATGATTTGTACGTACAGTGCAATCAGATACAGTGACATGACCAGCATATCATTCAAAAGATATTTAGTGTTGCCAAGATTACTAAGTGATACAAACCAGGAAGTCCATCTAAAAAAAACAACACAGGACTTTTGTGAGGGCTTGGCCTCAACACAACTAGTTAAACAGTCATCCACTATTGCAATGCAGTTTTACTGCCTATTTGACAAAGGTGTGGCAATAGCAGCAGTCTCAGGGGAAACATGTTTGTCTCATCACGTTAAAATCCTCCTTTTCTAATCACTGATACTTGAGTATCAGCAGAGAAGAACAAGTTAGCATTGTTTTTTATTTTTTAGAAAGTCAGACATGTTTCTATACATTTTGCTTAGAGCACCAATGAAGTGCAGCAAAGAGATCTGGAACTGCACAGTCACTCACTGCCTGTAATAATTAGGTTGCTGGAGAAACTGAAACTAAAGCTAAAGACATCCAATACCGGATGACTTCTTGAAATCTTTGCTACATGCCAGACCAGTAAGAATGAAGCTTTTTCACTGCTTCCTCATCTCACTGAAGGAATGTTTCCTCTGAGACATTGAATAAGACAAGTGTGTGTGCATTGAGCACCTGATAAAGGTGCTGGCATCATCACTTTGTCCTGTCCTGTCTCTTACCATTTCACCAGGCAAACTATCTTGTGGATGTTTCTCCAGTTGCTGCCAAAATCCTCGGACAGCCACAGTTCATTCTGATGAAAGAAAAATTAAATATCAACTCACAGTTCATCTGCAGCAGTGTCACTTGTGTTTACGTCAGTGACACAAAACTTGATAAATATGACACCGAACAAAATATCAAGGTTACATGTCATTCGAGCTTTGGATTTTAAGACTAATTAATTCACACCCAAACATAATACAGGTTTTATTGTACTGCAGTGTATTTACTACTTACGGTGGTACTGAGGACCATCAGCACACTGGAGTTCTCAGGGTTGTACGTGATCTGCATCAGGGGGATGAAAGGCAAATTCCGCGAGGTGAAAGTCTTCCCAAAGTCATCAGAGACAAAAATCCGTGACCCACCACCTCCAGATACTTCACCAGTCAGGATCACCTACAAACCAGAGTTTATAAGAGTAGTCAGACATTATTAAAAAGGTTGCATGAAGAAAGAAGTCGTGAGAACTTGATCAGGATATCACCTACTTTTCCTGAGTTCTCGGGGCCGATCGCAATGCCATACTCTGATCTGATGAAGGTGTTGTTGATGAGCATAGTCACGTCCTGAAATGACTTCCCATAGTTCTCACTGGTAGACAAGCAGTTTGAGCCAAATTAAAAGCAAATCAATTACCATCCATGTGCTTTTTCCCCGATAGGAGAGGTCATAACACTTACCTCCGATAGAGTTTGGACTGGCCGAGTCTCAACATGAAGAAGGGCACCTGAAAAGTGGTCAGAGCCAGGATGACCTGCGAAGGACGAAGGTTCAGTTTAAGGAAAGTGGAGCACGCATCTTTTATTAATGTGCATGAGACCCTGTTGTGAGGGAACTCATTATGTAATCTACACAGGCAGACAACACTGTTATTCACATTCACTTCACTGAGTAACCTAGCTTCTTTCAGCCTACCCACATTACAGAGGAACAACACGGCAAGAAAAAAACGTGTTAAGTGCCAAAGGCGAGAAGTATGAAACTCACCCCTGTGCCGTCTCCAACCCAGGCCAATGACACCGAGCCACTCAGGTCATTGAAGATATACTGAGGGGAAAACAGCAATGATCATGTATGTGAAGTACACGAAAAATAAAACACAAACTTGTCCATTCAGGTCCGTATTTCTTTTGTAAACTTTGTAAACTGCAATATTATAAGAGGAAAGCTGTGACCAAGATCTGTAGAAATGGGCTGAATGTTTTCTGTGGTTGAGGAGTATGTCTGAACCGCTGTGTGAATGATAGCATATTATTACAGTAGCAACTATTTCATCGTAGCTGATGAGGAAGGACAAACTGACAACACAATTACAAACCACAGTCAAAGCCTATTTGTGACTTTTGCCTCCAGACTGCGCATTTTTGCTTTGACTGGCAGCGTGTTTCCCCTCATCAACCATCGATGACAACATGTACAAAGTGAATCACTGCTTATTAGAACAGACAAGCATTTCAGAAAAACACAAGGCTTCAAGCCAATTGCTCTAAACAGACTTCTGATTGTAACTACTGGATAACAACAGTAGGGAATTTCATTTTCAGACCATGAATTTGTACAAATGAAGTTAATTTAGCTACATGGCTCAAACAATAATACTTTCATTTTCCAGAGAGTCTTGCTGAGTGATGTAAGTCTTAAATCTTGGCTATCACCCAGGTTATGCTTCATTCGGTGTGTTTAGGGCAGCTCATCATGTAAGCAGCTCCGGTACCAGTGGGACCTGCTGCAGTAACCTCAGG
>OOFC01033739.1:3737-27354 GCA_900323345.1 Pseudochromis fuscus | reverse complement strand
AGTGCTCTCTGTTAAAAAAAAAAAAAAAAAAGAAAAATCTCCAGGATCTGTTTGTTGGTTTTGTACTAAAACATTTTCCTTGCTGTTCTATAAGGACCTGCTGGTGACGGCGGCCTTGGCCTTCATGTGGTTGACATCATCCTCTGCTTGGGCTAAAGGCTTGTCTGATGTTAAGTGGGCTACCAGTCCTGCAACCATGATGACATTTGTGAAGGCCTGCGGTGTCGTCACCAACAAGTGCACACCGGGGGCTGTGCCTCACATGGGTCGACTAAATGCCTCTGTGGTAAGTTTCATGAATATTAAAGTGGACCTGAAACAGCATTTCAAGATTAGCTAACCTTTATATTAGCAAGTATTTCTGACAAAAAAACAGGATATGTAGGTGGGATAATATACAGAACACACAGAACAGATGAAGCAACCTGGAATAAAAAATGAGGCCACTGTGGGAGTGAAAAAATGCTGCTAAAAGCTGGCTCCAAAAAACTCTGGCTCCCACTGACTTCAATTCAAAAATAGTTATTTTCAAGCATGAAACTCTGATGTCGTTAAAGGCAACTCTTCTTCTCAGTGACCTGGTGGTCCATCTGAAAATCATTTCATCATTAAGTAGATATCAGGTTTCAAAAAGGGAGAGATTTTGGGGCGTGGCTGTTTGATTGACAGGGCTGGTCTCTTTTCCCAAACTCATGGCTTCAAGCTGCAAGTCCACAAGCTAACAGGTGACATCATGTTAGCTTCACACACAGAGTCTATGATACTATATTACCATATGACTATAGTACGTAATTCATTTTGTTCTGTAAGTGATCAACATGACCAGCAATGTGATCTAAAAGTTATTAAACTTTTTTTTTTTTTTTTTTTTCATTTTGGCTTGATTTTAAAACTTGTGTGTTCATCCACAGCCTGAGGTGTTTGACTTGTATCTGATTCTTTGGCAGATATTTGGTTTTCTGAACCTCATCCTGTGGGCTGGCAACTGCTGGTTTATTTACAAGGAAACTCCGTTCCACAAATCAGCCAACCAGCCTGCAGATGCGGAGGCGGGAGCCAGGCCATCGTAACTGCAGACCTTCCTCATTTCATAATTGTGCAACACTTAGTCTTATTCAGTGTGTAGTTTTGGTAACTGTTTGAGGTACGGTACTATTCTAAAACTGACTGCTCTTTTTTTGCAGTATTAATTTTGTTAATGATATTTTCTTTGGCTGTATTGTCTGCAACACATTTTACAAGGTTGGTTAGATTGAAATAACTTCAGGTAATTGTTGCATGTTATTCTCATAGATGCTAATTTGCTATGTATTCATACCAAAATGAAGTGTTCCTTATGTCAAATGGTATATCAGATGTACAATATTTATGTACAGTGCATCATTTCTGCAATCAGAGATTTGTTTAAAACCTCAGGGCTATTGAGTTTATCAATGACAATATCCCCAGTTATTATAAAATACTTGAAGTGCATTTATTGTTAACTCATGTAGACTGTAGCCACAACCAAATTCCATCCTTATCCTAAAATATACACTCAAAATATGACGTTAGTATGAACAAAAAATAAATCAGCTGCCAAAGTGAGATTATTTATAAAAGTTGTGAAAGTAATGGGGTTTTTTTTTTCAAGTTTTCTTGTATTATCTCTGGGGTAATTTCGCTAGTTTAGACCAGCGGCTGAATTTTATGTTGAATGATGTGCTTCAGTCCATCTACAGCATGTCACCTCTTTATGAATGGTACATTTGATAGGAAAAGTTTTTTTTTTTTTCATTTTTGTCCTGCATCTTTATAATGAAAACATTCCATAAAGGTCCTACAGTATTTCAACATTATTACACTGTCTGTTGTGTAACTTTAGCTGTTAAATGCTGTTCATTTTTGTTTCTTAAACAAGTGACTAATCGCTAACCTGTTTGTAATTAACTTTTTTTTTTTGCATTAGCTTGGCTTCTACCTCCTTTTTGTTATAAGGGAATGCAAGCAGTTTTTCTTCAGCTTCGCTTGATTCAGTTTCTGCCTTTATTCTCGACTGTGTTGTTAAAAACTGTTACAGATTAGAGTTCTTGTTACAATCCCACAAGCTATTGTGCAAACATGAAATGTGAATAATTAAAAGAAAGAACTGGATTTCACGTCTGTTTTTCTTTTTTTTTTTTTAACATTTTACTTTAAATGGTAACACACAGACCTGTAAATAATGTTTGTGACACCTTTTTACACACACTGAGTATTAGACAGACACATTGGACTTGATTCACTTTGAAGAACTGATGACTGGATTTAATTTATTTGTGATGAAGGTAAGGTCTTGAAACATGCAATTCAACGACACTTAAATGGATGTTCACACTTAAACAAACCTCCTGACCCTAATCAGAGAAGTCAAAACAGCCTAATCTATTGATCCTAAACTTACTCAAAACTGTAACATAAAAATAATACAAAAAAATATTTTGTAGGTTGGTACTATTGCAATTTGACCACATCACCTGCTTTGTGGTAGCTTGTTCTGTTTTGTTTTAAAACATTTGTTAGTCTGATTGGTAATAGTCAGAAGAATTAAAAAGTAGACATTAATTACACCATACTGATTATATAGTCTATCAAAATAAATAAATATAAATGGCATGTGTGGAGCCCCTTTAAAAAATTGTGAACCCAGACTGCAACTGTGTAGTGCTAATTAATGACCCATAACTACATTAGCTGTGGAAACATGGCTGCAAGAGAAGACTTTATAAATCCCCAATTAGATATTAGAGTGTTCCAGCAGCATTAATTTAAGATGCACAAAGTACTTGTACAAGTAGAAAAGTAATATACAATAAGAACAGAAAAATAGCAATACTAAAATATGATAAAATGGAGATCGATTTAAGAACACTCGAGCTGTTTCATAATGCAGTACTGTATCCGCACCGCAATGTTATTGAATTGGATGGTGCAAAGTAAAAAGTGTCCAGTGTGGTAGAAACAGTAGAGATGGTGCAGAATAAAAATGAGTGTATTCACGTATGTACATAAAAAGTATGCACATCTATAAAACCTTGTGTCACCAAAAAACAGATTGTGCTTCTGCATTGTGCATCTGTTATAGAACAACCTGTACCACAATAACCTCATAATAACCTGATAACAACCTCAACCTATGCAGTAACTACAGCATGCAATTTGCAATAATACATGCCCAAAACAATTGCCTTGTTGTTTTAACCCAGAATTGGGTAATTATTGGACTAATTACATACTGGGTTAATGTAACCCAAGAAGATGGACTGTTTTTACCAAACCTTTTGTCCTTTTTACATCACACTTTGTGGTTTATACCCTAAATTGTGTTGTTTTTATCCAAGAATTTATTGTTTTTACCTGAAATTGTGGTTTTTATGCAACATTGCTTTGTTTTTATGCAACATATAGTAATTTTTACCCAAAGTTTTGTTGTTTTTATATAACAATGTGTTGCTTTTAATCCAAATTTTGGTGTTTTTATGCAGCAATTTCATGTTTTTACATCAAATTGTTGTTTTTACACATTTTATGGATTACTGTTGCTTACGCCCAGTATTTTGTTTTTAAACATTTTATTGTTTTGACCCTACCTGAAACATATTTTTCTTATTCCAGTTTTTCAACTTAATTATTGTCTTTTTTGTGCTTTGCGAGAAACTGATACAATTTCCCCTCAGAGATCAATAAAATATTCAGATTGTTCTAATTGCTATCATGCAATGTTTAAATTCAATTTACGTACTGTTTGTACTTTAAATTCACTAATAGTATTTTAAATCTGGCCTACTGCAGCTTAATTTTACAGCGGTACGCCCATTTTAACACTGATTTCTCTCCTCAGATTCATACATAAACTGTGGTCTATGGGTTCATAAGACTGGTAGAGGGTTTTAGCGCGTGAGCGGGCGTCGTGACGCGGTTAGAATGCGCGTGAACTGGCGGTGTCACCTCGTGAGCGCGCTAGAGCAGCAATGGCCGCTGTGGATCGGCGAAATCCTAATCTCGACGACTTTGTCGGATTAAACTGGAGTTGTTGGGCAGACAGGGTGAATATTTCACCATCTGACGGTGAGTCGCACTCCGCTGCCCCACACCTAACATCCATCACGTCACTGTATCCGTGTCCTGTGATTTATTTTTTGTTACATAGACACAGAGAGCGGCACACAGCGCGACCCAAACAAAAGACCCGCTGGGTCCTAGTGCAGGGAGGATTTTTGTCTAACGATGTCAACTGGCAACAAATAAATAAATACACATTTAAATCACTGTGTTTATACAGTATCTGAGAAATGTGGCGAGGGACGCACGCCGGGTTTTAAACACGGTGCTAACGTCGGACAGGTGAATCCACGGTTAGCTTAAGCATCAGTTACAGTAAAAACAACAGCAGTAAGTTCCTGAGGGATTTGTTCAGCTCGGTAACCGAACACTGACCAGTGAACTAGCTACGACTGGATCAGAGAGCAAGTAAGCACCCAGGCGACAGGAATCACAACAATTCATGGTGACTGTGTGTGTCTTGCCTGCAGCTGAAGACACCAAGTATGGGGCGAACCGCTCAGAGACCATGACCCTCAGGAGAGAAGGTGAGGACCTCTCTCTGTGCATCGACCGTCAACTCAGACTGATGTCTCTATAAGTGTATTTCAATCCTGTGTCTCTCATACATCCTTCTTTGCAGATATGCATATATATGGCCACTGTCCAGCACATGATGATTTTTACGTGGTGGTGTGCAGCCACTGTGGCCAGGTGGTGAAACCTCAAGCCTTTGAGAAGCACTGTGAAAGGTGGCACGGGCCTCTCATAAAAATCTGTGATCAGTCATCTACTGCTCCAGCTCCTCAGCTGCGACCACTACCCAGCCAGCCCTCTTCAAACTCTTGTGTAGAGAGGCAGAAGGATGGGAGATGTCCTGAGGGGGGTGCCCTGTCCTCAGCAGCCTCACCTGCCCATCAGCACAGGCCTAATAAGACCAACAAGGAGAAAGCAAGGTACTTTTTAATACATGCTTAATAATTGTTTTATATAGAATAACTTCGTGTGTTCCTATCCTTGGAGCTTTACGTGGGACAGAATTGTGTTTATTATTATCATGGAGGAAAAAACAAACAAATTGATTTAGTTTTAGTTTTTACTTTAATGCATTAATGTTTGTTTTAAATGGTAATAGTAATGGCAATGTTCAATAGCTCACTGACTCACATATTATTGTGTAATCTGATCCAGGACTTGCAAAAACAAGAGTTGTGTCTCAATTGTCAGCCTGAATTAGGTGACTCTGATGAGCTAATTCTAAACTGTACTTCTGTCACTACTTCTCTACAGTGTATCTTCAGTAAAGTTTCCTGAAGAAAACCCTCCACTCCCACACCACTCCTCCTCCATGCCAAGCCCCAGGGTTCCTACATGGCACTCAGGACCCCTGCCCCCAGGCGACTATTCCTCCTCCACTCCTCTGTCAGAGAGACAGGACTCGGCAGCTGGGCAGTCCACTGAGTCTCACTGTCCTGTGCGAGGAATGAGGACCTACAGTCGGATTTACAAAAACATGAACAGTAAGTCTGCTGTTTATACAACTTCTGTCTTTTTGTTCCCCTGCTGCTTCCTTGCTCCATCTCTAAAGTGGCAAAGAGCATCTGTTCAGGTTGTTAGCTCGGGTGTAGTATGTTGTATATGGCAGTGTTTTCATTATTATGTAATTGTGTGTAATCTCCTCACAGCTGGCATAGATTGTGTTGGTTGTCTGTGTCAAGCTGGTGCTGACTGACTGCTCTGTTTTCATTTTTTCCAAACAGAAAAAGAATGTGAGCTGAACAAAAACTGCAGGGTTGTGGATTCAGAAAGAAAGAAGACGTGCAGCCGGGAGCTTATATGCAATGTAATGCCCTGTGGTTACTGGCATCTTTATTTTTAATTATTAAAAAAGACACAAGTCCTTTTATTAGAGGTTGCATTTTTATGTGGTTTCATAAATAACACGGAAGATTTCTTTTGTATTAAATCCTCCTGTTGTCCTTTTCTTTTCTTGTGCTGTTCAGACGGATTCCATCCACCAGCAGCAGAAAACACCGGGAAAGCCTAAGAGCATTGATCAGTTGGCAGTGGAGCAGAAACCAGCCTCCACATGTCGGGAGATGGAGCAACTTCTCGTCAAACCAAAACAAAAAGAGAAACATTTGGAAGCTTATGAAGAGAAACTAACAACTCAGGGCAGTAAATACAACTTTAACAGCAAATGCCACATTTTCAGGTAAGAAATGGATGTTTATTTTTCATATTAAGTTCATTTGAGAAACAAAAATACTCCTGCAGATTATCATGACGTCACTCTGAGTGTACAGTGATGCAGAGAAACAACATGTTTTAGTAATGCAGATCTCCTAATGTTATTCAGTCTACCTTTAATCTACAGGTCACTCCTTTGGTTGAACCTTTATTTTGACCAAATTGACCCAACAGATGCTGAGAGTGATGCACATACAAAATCACACCTTCGATTAGACGAAACATTCATTTAGAAAAAACTGGCATTGGATGGGGATCTTGGAGACAGTTCAGATGACACCATTGTCATGTTAATGTGTCTCTGTTTATTTTTAGACACAGACGCTGCTGCTGTTGTGTTGATCCTTCTGTAACATAAAACATTTCACTCTCATTTTTGTGTCATTGTGTCCTCAAGCAGGTCCAGGAACCCATCAGAAACCTTTTCAGAAGAGGGAAGCAATAACACTGTGGATGTGGAGGTGCAGCCTCCGTACCCGTTCAACCAGATTCTGCTGTCAAGTGAGGATAGTGAAGAAAACGAGGAGGAAGCCGCAGATCTGCCTGCTACACCCTGGCACCCTAAACCTCTCGGGGTGAGTACGGACGTGCAGCAGCAGCAGCATGTGGCTTGGAATGGCTATATAAAAAATAATTTAGTACATCTTTAAAAAAACAAACAAAAAAAAAAAGTGTAGATATACAGGGTTAAATACACAGGCTGATGTCAGGAGTGGAAATTTACACATCTATAAAAACACCTGAGTTCATCTGTTTTCATGAAATGGTTTCTGTTTTGCAGCTATGCACTTTTGGATGTCGCACTCTGGGTTGCAGCATTTTCACATTTGACCGGCGTTTGCACCACCTGCGGTTTGCCCTCAGCACCATGTTGGAGCGCCATGCCAGTGCACACCTGTGGAAGTGAGTACCACCGCTCTATACTCAGCAGAAACATCACCTGTTCAAGTGCAGCAAGTCAAACACAAGAGTTGCTCAGTGAGGTGGAAGACATCCAGCCAAGATGTCCAGGATGTGCTGGTTCAGATGTGCTGGTGTCTGTCCTTGAACTAGGCACTGAATCCACAGTAGGGCACAGTTCTGCTGCTGAACCTTGTTTCTTCACTGCAGGCAAATATATGTCTGTACATATCAATTCATCTCTAAAAAATGCAACAAATCATGATGTTATTTACTCACTGGTAATTACTTGAACAACACAAACACCAGCTCTGTTTTGTTAGTTGCTACTATATAGTGTAGAGGTATGCTTGTTTGCATTGCAAGTGTGTAAAAGGGGTTGTCCCGACCTCTGATCTGTTCCTCATGTGAGATCAAAAAACACCATAAGACGATGTTGACATTAATGCCATTGCCATGTTTTTCTGTTTGAACCCATCAACAGAGAGATTATTTGAAAACTGATACTGTATTTAGCTGCTTCAAGAATATTTTAAGAAGGAAATTTTAGTACTCAAGCAAGTACTTGTTCATTCTTAGTCACAAGATGTTTGCTAACACTTCTACAAATCAGCCACTGGATGATTTCTGTCATAATAAAATCAGACTGCAGCTAATCTACCAAAAATGATAAGGGTAAGTAAATACATGTGGGAGGTTTTTCACTTTTCACTTTTTCATTTTATTTGTGTGACATGTAGCCACGTAATAATAACCTGCACGTTTTTTCCATTAACTTCCAGAAAAATGCCTCAAGTATCATCAGGTCTCAGGTCACATCATGTCACACCTCCAACTGTAGGACCACCTGGATGGACTGGAGATAGACCCTCCAAGTCCACTGGCTCCCTCAGCCTCGAGTCTACCTCACTGGGACAACTGGAAACCAAAAGTAGACAGCAAAACTCTCACAGTACCAAGCCGCCTTACTCCACCACCTCTGTGAGCCTCGGGTCTGGCAGACGGCGTAATGCTGCTGGGAGAACCAACAAGGCTCAACCGAAGGAGGTGGAGCTTATGCAAGATGCAAACACTGCACAGAAATATATCAGGGATGCTCCGCTCCATGAGAAGAGCCAGCCACATGTCCCCACCTCTCAAGGACCGGCCAGAAAGAAGCCATGCCCTCCTCTCCCCCTGAAGCCAGCAGAGAAACAGATGTCCCGAGTGGAGAAGTGTTCCTCGTTACCTGCACCGACCCACTGCTCTCACCCAAGCAGAGCCAGGCCCACGGGGGCCCAGCAGAAAGTGGTCGGCTACGATCACAGGGGTCTCGCACAGAAGCGCAAAGGCAGCAGTGACTCACTGCCCCTCAGCTCCTCACTATCCAGAACCTCCAAGTACAGATGTCTGTCGTCCCCTTCTCGCTCCAGCCTCGTCTCCTGGAAGGGAGAGAATATCGAGGATGTGCTTGTTTGGGGCTTGGAAAAAGGTTCAGATCCTTAAAGACCCCGTTGCTGTTTGCATTGTGTTCACATAAAATATTCTGCATACCATCAGTTTTCTTATGATGATGACACATTCCTTTAAAAAAAGACATGGATAGAGGATTCGTTTAAACTTGATTGTGATTGGATTTTTTCAGTAAAAGTATTTGTAAGTCTGTTGTTTACATCCCATCTTTGCAGCCAATACAGAGGCCAGCCTTAAAAAGACCACTTGGAGAAGAGGCCTGCTGCAGGCCACAGCTGCTGCCAGCATAGTGTGAGTGTCTGAACAATGTGTGTGTGTGTCCAGTTTATCTTCACGTCGTTATGCACAGATGTCAGGAATAAGTATTTGTATGCACATTACTGTATTTGTGTATTTTTTTTTTTTTGTAAAATTTCTATTTTTCTACGTGACTAAAGGTTTCAGTTGATTATCTGTGTAGGAACATAAACATACCTCAGTCTTCTCAGTTATTTTGCTGCTACATTAAGACATTTCATGGCAGAGTCATTTACAATTCTTGAATCCCTGTTGCCCTCTGTTATTTCACATTGGTTCTGTATTGATGAACCAGTAACATGCTGCAGTAAAACTGCGATTTTGACTTCTCGTTTACTTGAATACTACAAACTTCTGTGCGTTGAAAGGATGATTTTTTTTTTTTCTCAACCTGTCCAGATTTGGTCAGTTCTCATTCTTCAACACCAGATGGTGTTGTTCTCATTACTGTTCCACCTGGTTCACAATGTTAAACTATTTTTGAAATAAAAATAATATAACTCCTGCATATCTTCTTGCTTGCTGTTTCATTGACGATATTATGCTGCATGAACAAGCATCTGACATATACATGGATGCTGTGTAAATTATGCAATCAGAAGACAAGTGCGGTCCCATAGATTGATATTTTTCTGATCTTCTCAGTGGATGACTTACCAGCAACTTACACAGTCTCCAGTTTAGACGGACATTATGAACATGTCAAATTTTTCTTATTCCTACTCTCAAATAATGCAGGTTAATCTGTCTAATATAGTCAGCTCCTCTATGGATGTTAATAATTCATTCTAGAAGAGACCAGTAAATGTCAATATTTACATACAGTACTGCATTGCATACTTTTACCACTAGATGGCGTTCCGTAATCACTGAAGCCTCAGAAGAAACACCACGATCCATTTCCCAATTCTACCGAGTTATGTAAACACACAGCCTATATAAATCTACTTTAACTGCTCTATTCATGTGAGTGAAGGGAAAATGAACAGGTGCATCTCAAATCTGATGAACATTATAAGTGTCTCTCAGGAAACCTACAGATGGTACCTCCCATCTGTGAAGCTCTGGTTAGAGGTGGAACAACTAAAATTCAGTCTATTAATAATCAAGCAAATTTATAGCATCATTTATGCTAAATATGTATTTACTGTCAAAGTATTTTTAGATATTTGTATTAACTCTGGCAAGACCAATCACAAAGTAAGACAGCAGTAAAAAGTGAGGCAGCACAAAGTGTAAATCTTCATCTTTTATTAAGTTGAATGATATTATCAGTTTTCTTTTTTTAAGTCTACTGATTTGCACCTCCCCTGCAGTCAGAGAAGCTCTTATACCATGCAAAGCCATACCACTTTAGCTGCGAGACCCTTTTCAGTTTATATGGCAGTGACCATCCAGCTCATCTTAAGCTGTGGTCAATAAACTCAGTGCTTCCAATGATGTTAAAAACTTTCATGTGGTGTAGACACTCTCTGTTAAAGCAGCAAGCTTTTACCCTCATCACCTCGTGGATAGTCCGGTAATTGCTAGTTCATAGTCAGATGAATGGAGATGTGCGCTGGGCCATGGGATGGACCACTCTCATCCCTAATCTGTGAGTGGATGTATCATTACTGTAAATAGGAAAGAGCCTGTAAACTGCACATCTCAAAAATTGCAATAATTGAGTTTTACATGACATTACATTATAACTGTTATAGACCTGAGAAGATTTATTTACCCACTGTCTTCATTCAAAACTCCTCGTGATTCAGGAGTTAATTGGTGTGGGTGGAAAGATCTCATCCCTGGTTTTTAGTTTCTAAAAAGGAACGTCTTTGCCTTTATTTTACACACATAAGAGTTGTTGCTTTAATTGTTATATTTGCTGGAGAACACACCCACCTACAGCTCCCTCTACATCATCTGACACAGCATCAATCTGATGAAGCACTGTGTTGTTTTTTTTCTTTTTATTGTTTATGGCTTTATGAGCAAATTCCAAATACTGGCTGAAAGTAACTGGCGGCTACATACTCACTGCCCATTAGGATTCCCATGCAGTTTTCCATAAACGTTCCAGTATATTCTCTGTCTGTTCTTCACCAGTCAAGTGCAAAATACATCCACCTTCAATAAAAAAAAAACAAACAAATGAACTAAAACCCAACCCAGCTTAAAAAATAAACATTTATATCAGGACTCGAATGTCGAAACAACTAACGGTAGCACGGCGGCAGACGAAATGTAAAATGAACAACAACATCGGATTATACAAGAATACAATCAGTACACTGGTAAAACATAGCAGTACACAACTAATCAATACTGAACACAGAAAGTGAGTCTCAATACATGTATATATATTGTATATATAGATATATATAGGAAGGCAGATTTGCTTTGGAGAGAACAAAGCCACTCTTCTCCTCTATGTTTGGACCTTCGCAGTAGCACTTTTTCTCCTCTATACATAATTGCAACTTGTATTTTGAGTGACAATGCAGAGGAGAAGACCACCCATTATCCACAGCAGATTTGACTGGATTGACACTGCAGAGCAAACATGTGCTGCTCCACAATCTTCTGGTAATTAGGTGCACTCTGTTCGATGGCCATAATCTCTGTATTGGATTTTAGTCCTCGCACTGTCCTGGGTGGCCAACCCTCACAATCTGATTTAGCAGGGAACAGCACGTCTATATCTCGGTTCTAGAGGGTGAAAAACCTAAAGCCGGCATCCCTTAAAAATGTGACAGATTCTTGGCCAACTGGAGCCAGTCTGCATCGGTGCTAAATGTGGCTTTATTTAAGTGCGTCGTGGTATTTTCTGCTGCTCTCTTTTTCTCCACCTGGTATTCCAATGTGCGAGCGAGTGGAATGATTCACACACCACCTCTCTGATAAGTGTGACTTCCTTTTCTCACCCACACAGGAGAAGCTGCGGTGCACACAGCGACTGTGAATATTCCACCGACTTTTGCGTAAAAACTTATTGCACCCAGACATGCGTACGTCTTACCATCGGCTGAACTGATATGTAGTTGCAAATGTAAAGCCATCTTATGCAACTATTAATGTGAAGTTAAAAGCCGGATAAAGTCTTACATTATGCTCTGTCTTTCCAACTATATGACTCAGTTGGAATGCAAATGTTGTATGAAAGCTCCAGGCGTTTCCCTCATAAACAAATTGCAGACTACTTAAAGGGCATCACATTCATTGCCTGGCTGAATGATTGCTTTTGAACTTCAGTGATGGCAGCCTCATAATGACAGAGGTACACAAACAAAGCAAACACATCTGGCCTGAATTGAGGCTGTCAGTTTACACGGAGCCACAGAGAAAGGCTTTGTGTCGCCGTGACTCACGAAAACACACCGATCCCCTCCGGTTCAGAGGGACAAAGACACTGAAAGCAGAGGGAAACTACATCTCATCAAAAGACGCAATTAGCATTTACGCCAGGCTAGCCGTGTTGCACTATGACACGAACGCACCATTTAATGAAAACGCTCTTTTCTTGTTTATGCCAAGACAATCTCCTTCCTGCACAGCATATCAAGTGTCTTGCATGTTAAATTCAATTCACAATAGATTCAGTAATAAATGCTGAGACAAAGGGGATCTTTTCAAAGACCTCAGCTCCGCTGCGTTAATAGAAATTTCCCGCCAGCAGCTACAAACACTAAAATTAGCTCTT
Organism: Pseudochromis fuscus; assembly: GCA_900323345.1. NCBI lineage: Eukaryota > Metazoa > Chordata > Actinopteri > Pseudochromidae > Pseudochromis > Pseudochromis fuscus. Next base: position 14,714 of record OOFC01033739.1, on the reverse strand, counting down.
TCCTGTCAAATAAAGTACAGCATCATCAATAAGTTAATTCATAAGTTATATTTTCTGGAGGTTTCACTGTCACTCCAACTCTAAGATTTACCTGCTAATACATCATTTCTAACTAACACAGGCAAAACAGCTACATCTTAAGTGTGACACCGGGACCTGGATCTGTCCATCAGAGCGAGATCAAATACTTAAATCTACGACATAAGTTATGTGACGTATGAAAACAGCATTCTGCTCTTTTTTTTTTCAACAATGTACATTTAAATATTTCAGGATTTTGCATCAGGTGCACATCATCCAAACAGAACAAATTAACAGTTTTTTTCTCATTGGCTCGGGTGAACTCGACAGGAAGTGGCACCAACAAACAGAAACCTTCGGGTCCTTGTAAGGACCGTGGTACCTGTCTGTATACAGAACTGAGACAACGTGTTGATAATCAGTCATAGCAAAATACGTCCCTGCACCTACTGTGTGTCTGTTGGAGGCATTCCATGTTTTTAATTGCGTAACCTGCAGTAAATGGTTTTGGGGTTTTTTTTTTGGTGGGGCGGTACTATAATGTAGATGTGCACTAACTAAAAGGCAACTATCTTAATACACATGTTTTTAGCATACATTATGTAAATTAAATCCATTAACAACTCTCTCCTATATCGCTGTACATGTCTATGACTACGAATAAGTCTGATTAACTATATCTGAGTGCAATTAAGCTATGAAGTAGAAAGGAAATGACCTGTGGCCTCCTAAGATGTTTGTGCTGCTGCTTTCTCAATTTAAAAGACTAAAGATCTGAAGCATATCTCCTTTATCCTATTCATATACATGTCTGGGACCTCGTATAATGTGGTTTTATGGCGAGCTGTTTCACTATAGATGACTCAAGGTTAATGTCACATGTTTTCATACCCTGTTGTTTGTCTATTGTAAGTCTGACTGTCCCTGTGTGGATAGAGGAGGGGTAAATGTATCTATGCTCTAATGGTTACATAAGATGCAATCTATTCTAATCTTTCATAATAAATATAATTATGAGCCAGCCATGATTTTAATATATACTATGTGTGAACCAAGTTTTTTTTCTAATTTAAATCTGTGCTTTGCGTCATATGTATGTCCCACACTTTTCCAGTTTAGTGTGTCCCTTCCTGAGTGCTGATATCAACAACATATCATCTGCTCTCATTAGACTTTTAGTTCCCACTCTCCGTGTCCACTGCCGTTCCTTCACAGTATGAATATTAAGTGCTACAGATTAAAATGCTGGAAAAGTCCTGCTTATTGTCCTTCTCGACAACAAGACAGTTTGTTTTTTTACTCCCTTTGAGATCCTTCTTTCTGCTTGCCAGCAACCACAGATGAACAGATGCCATTTTCTCCCCAAAGGTCGCAGTCAGAGTTTACATGAATGGCTCACATTGTGCCATCTACATCTAGTCATGTGGCATCCAGTGTGTTTTTGCCAAGCTCATCTCAGACTACCATGGGCGTGTCTGAGAAAACGGAGCTAATGGACTCTGCTACTGACTTCTTCCTCTTCCCCTTCATAAGAGAACCAGCCTCTGCATCCAGATCGTCATCATCGTCCTCATCCCCATTGGGATTCAGCTTGCCATTCTGGCCCTGCAAGTCCTTGGAGTCTATGAACGCCACGTGCCGGTTCAGTTCGGCCTTGAGCGTCGGGTCGTCGTGGGTCGGTGTCACACTGAGCATCGAGGAGTGGATGCTGTCCTCACCCCGAGCCTTACCCTTGTTGGGACAGCAAAAGCAGCGACATGGCGTCAGGTAAAGGTACATAAGCACCAGCACCACGCTGGCCAGGCAGCCGACCAGGGTGGTGTACGCTGTGTTCAGGGTCTCTCCGCTCCCGTGCATGGTGAAGTTGTGGACCTTAAGCACCACATAGATAGTTTCGTTGAAGGCCTCGCTCGTGGCAAAGCAAGTGTAGGTCCCAGAGTCCTCAGACCTTATTGAACTGATCTGCAGGTTCCCATCTTTCAAGACTTGGGCTGTCTGGTTGGTTCCAGGTATCACCGGCACGTTACCAGGCAGCGTCCAGGTCTTTACCATGCCCCTGTGTTTGGTGTCACAATTAAGGATCTGCATTTGCTCCAGATAAGCCTCTTTATCATCCTCCTTGAATGTGCTGCAGTTCATATTGTCATCGCTCAGATCAAAAATGCCCACTTTTTTCTTCTGTGGACCGGGCAGAATACACGTGTACTCATCTTTAAAGTCCTCAGCAGAGCTGAGCTTTCGAATGTACCAGTGGGCGAGGAGCGTGTAGAGATCACAGTGACACAGCAGAGGGTTATTGTGGAAGTAGAGGCCATTTTTAATAAAGGCAGGCAGCACCTGGAGCTCATCAATGGGCACGATCTTGATCTTGTTAGAGGACACATCGAGGAGGGTGAGTTTTTCCAGACGGGACTTCTCCCTGACCAGCTCCGCAGGGAAGCGGGAGATTTGGTTCTGGCTGAGGTACAGCTTCTGAAGGTTGACCATGCCGATAAAAGCTGATCGGTCAATCTGTGTGATTTTGTTATTGTACAGCAGGAGGACCTCTAGGTTGACCAAAGGCTCAAAGATGAACTCATCCAGTTGCTGCAATTTGTTGGAGGACAGGTCCAGGTAGCGCAGGGGCTTGACGTATATGAACGCCTCTGAGGACAAGAAAAGCAGACCGTTGTGGCTGAGCAGGAGCTTATGAAGATGCGGGAGCTTCACCGGGGTCCACTCGGATCGAAGCCGTGTGATCTCATTATAGCTGAGATCCAACACGGCGGTGTAGAGCGGCAGACCCGTTGGGACGGTGCTCAGATTCATCTTGGAGCAGCTCACTATGTTTGAAGCGCAGATGCATGTTTTATGGCAGTTCAGCGTCGACCCCGCTGCCTCTGGAAGCCACAGCAGAGCCACACAGAGGGTGAGGAACAGGGCCCATCTCTGACACTTACTCCACTGAGGTAGCGTTTCCAACAGGCCGTCACCTGTCCGGGTGGAAGGCTGCAACATGCTCGCAGTTGTTCTTAATCCCAGAGAGGTTCACTACGATCCCATTCTCAGTGCAGAGCGAGGAAGAGCAGCTGGAGGACTCCCAGGCACATCACTGACTGAGGGCTGAAACAGCAGAGAGACAGCATTTATTATTTATTTTTTTTAGATTTTGTAAACACAAACAGACACATTGACACAGTGTGGGGAAATTATTTGATTCACAACAACACCATGAATGAAAATCCTGCATTTGAAAACGTATTAAAAGTCACATGTCGCTGTGACACATGTAAACAAAAGGGCTGGTCCTCCACTATAATTTAAAACTCTTGAGCTTGCATCACTCTCTTATTGATTGACAGATCTTTTAACTAAATAATTGATGATGTTTGTTTACATCAGAAATGTTTAGAAAAATAGTCATAAAACATTCCTGTGTTTATCTTTTATTTTGTAATTATTACTTTTTGGCTACAATCCCTCTGAAAATGAAAATATGAATAAGCAAAGGACCTGTATACTGCAGTATCTATCTATCTATCTATCTATCTATCTATCTATCTATCTATCCTCCTCATGCACATATTGTATTCAGAGCAAACTTTCCCCTGCTGCTTTGCAGTGCCCGTTTTCCTTTAAAACAAATACAAGCGCGCACACCGGTACTCACACGCTAACCCATGTGCACACACACTCCTGGAAGACACGCATTGATTTTCTTCCTCTTCCCATTTCCCTGTCTCTCCCTCGCTTCCCTTATTATTCTAACACGCTATAATAATAATAATAAAAAAAAAACAGTCTAACACTATGACCCAGACCAGAAGGTCCAATGTATAAAATGTTTAAATGTAAAATCAATCGATACTTATAGTTATGTCACAGGCTGTTTTGAAATGCCCTTGCCCATTTGTGGTAAAAGAGGCTGTGCAAACGTTGCATTGCACCATTCTGCTGGAAAACAAACGAACACAACATGGAAACGTGATCCGAGAGATGGAGGAGAAGACCAAGCGCGAGGCTCTTACCTTCAACCGGGCTGCAGCGCCGTTGGATTTCATTAAAACAGCTTCTCGTTGTTTACAATGTTGCTGCATACAAACCCCCCCCGTCTGACTGAGTCTCTGCGAGTCTCCGTGTGTCTGCTGTTGAGGACAACAGCGGATGCAGGGAGGAGGGAGAGCACTAGAGATCTTCTCGCCAAAATAATCCCGGTCCACGAGGCATCCAACGCCTGGCGCAAAATTACGCAAAGGAAAAAAAAGATTACGTAAAGAGCAGACTGCACACGTTCGTTTAACTATCTACCATCGATAAATGATCCTGGTTAATAATCAGCTGTCTTTGATTTTTCAGAGGGACATGTAGGTCTGTAGAGACAAGACCGCGCGTCCGTCTTCAGCCGACAACTGGCGCATTTTGAGCGAGTCCGGCTCTCGTCCAGTCTCATCAGCAGTCATGGAGATAATTAAGAATGAGCAGTCTGCAGCTGACAAGCTTCCCGTGGCTCCTCGCAGGCCCTGCTGCTCCCTCCGTGCAGTGCTGCTGCTGCTGCAGTGGTTGACGTGTAGCTTTTATTTTTTTGTTTTTGGCAGAGGTAGTGCGCTCAAACCCAGAAGGCGCTGTTTACCGACACTGAACGCACCAAAACGCACTGAAAAAGCCCTGGGAGGACATGGAAAAGTCAATTCGGCGAAAAAAAATGTAATTTTGAGTTACTAATAATTACTTGAAGATTTATATCATCCATAATATTTCCTAAATATAGCTTATGGGATAGTTTTACATCATTAGCCCAGGCGGTGATGCTTATCCAAGATGATCTCATCCAAAACCTTAAAGATCAGACTGATTTTACTGTGCACATACATACTCCCAGGAGGAGTAAATATTGATTGATCTTAGTTACCCTTTGACCTTTCCCAAGCTCCATCATTACTATAGAGGCTAACTCAATCAGCAGATCCTGAGCCTCGACTCCTGCAGACACAAACTGTTTGCTGTGCACAAGATTCTTAAAACATGCACTAAATTTAAATGCTGTGTAATTTCATGTTGTTCGAAACTTATGAGTGATATATTTGAGAGCTCCAGAGTTTCTGTGAATATATTTATTCATATATTTGTTGGAACAACACTTGGTGGTTGGATGCTTGTGCCCTGTATAATTCACTCACATGTGGCCATAGAAAGCTGTCACACATTTCTCACCCCCATCACTAACCATCTGACAGCTGGCTGTGTTAACAATGCCAACAATAGAGTTGCTATTTTTATTTTGTCACCATATATGTAGGTTACCATTCCTTACAGTGGATATCTCCATTAAATAATTATTCTAGTTCCACAGAGTAACAAAGTAACGTGAGCAATGACTAATCGATGTCGTAGATTTGTTGTCAGTTAATGTGTGATTGATAAATTTGTGATTCAACGCTGTCTCAGCTACACTCTGGCAGCTCAGTTGTAAATATATCCAGTCATCTGAAGAGATGTAACCTAGTCCTGAAATGATATTTTTTGTAGGTATTCATTTGCAGATGAGCCCAAATAACACACGCAGACAGTTTTCAGTACATCAGTGCATTATTGAGCGCCTCAGGCCACCAGCGTGTCCAAGCTTTACAATGACTCCCTCACATGCTATTCTTGCTCACTGTGCACACTCTGTTTATGTCTTTCATTAGGTCTGTTTCTGAGCGCCGACTGAGCGGGGAAAACCTTGTCATTTTTTACTCAAGCGAATCCACCCACATGCTGCTTTTTGAGATTTTTTTTCGGGTTTTCCTCAATTCACAGATCTTGCAGCAGCGATTCTTAGCTTTGGCAAAGCTGTGAGAGCCTGTGCATTGCCAATAAGCTGCTACAGCAATGTAGCCTCCTACTCAGAACGCCACCAGAAATCACTTAATAAATGAAGGCTGTAGGAACATGGGATGATTTTAATGTCATGAATAATTATCTCATTATGAAATCATATATTAATGGAAGTGACCTTCTTCTAAGGAATTAAAGATATGTGGTAGCTGATAATAAATAATAAGACAGATTTTGAGATTTAGGTCACTGTGACTGGGCCTCCCTCCAATGTAAATATCAGTTTAAATATATAACTCTCCATGGAGGAGAAAGCGTACCATGTGGGAACCTGACCTTTTGTGTCTTACTGTCCTTTAAGTGCCACTTAGATTTTAGCACACATACCACTCACTTTTTTTTTTTTAACCTGTAATGATGCGAGGCTAGATCCCAGACAACAAATGTAGCTGATTATAACTGCAGAGACACTGAGCTAAAGTTTAAAAAGATGTGCTTTGGCAGGTGAAACAAACTGATCTGAAGCAGATAATTACAGGCAGATGTCCTCATTATCTCCTTTATTAACAGTAAATGCTCCAAGATAAATCTTTTGAAGCAGGTTTAATTTGTTTCCAGTAAAAACCAAACAGTGTTTAGACAATAAACTCCCTCATGGACTCAGACTCAGACAAATCTGCACTAATATCACATCCATCCTCTGACATCCATCCATCTCATTCACCTTGGGTAAAATTAGGTAGAGGTACAGAGCAGCGTGACTGTACGTGGAGTGAAACCTCTGTCTGGCCAGAGCATTGTAGCACTGTGACTCTGTGAGATGGAGCTGAAAGTGATTAATGTTCTATTCGACTCCACTTCCTGCTGTGATAGGGATAGCGTTGCCTGGCAACTGCCTGCGGCCTTTCGCTGACTGTTTTGGCTCCGTGGCAAATCCGAGGTGGCCTTGCCTTCTCTTGTTCTCGCTCGTACCTGCTCAGATGGGGTTTCTAGCTCAGCTCCATGTCGATATCTGGAGAGACAAAAAGGCTTCTGTAATCTGTGTCAGAGAAACAGCAAATCAAGTCGATCGAATCTATGATATAACACTAGAATTCACTGATATGCATTAAAATATTGAAGGAGGGAGTTCAAATGTGGCAGAACATCTGTCTTTGCATCGTGATCATTCGAGGGAGGCACAAACTTTTAACTCCACTGCTTATTAATCATTAAGTGGTAGCAGCATTGTTATATGCCTCTTGTAACCAGTAGCCAGGAATTCATTATTTCACCTGAGATGACCCAATCATTTTTCACAAATTATGTCATGTGACATGTAATCTAGTAACCTCATTGTATGCCTGTGAGGGTGATCAGTGTAATCCTTTTGTTTAAGCCTGATGTAAACCATGTGTGCACACAGCAGTCTGCTTCTGTGTTTCCACCTGGCTCCTCTGCTGACATGGTAAACACACACACGTCGACTGGTTTACACAACATACAAGTGGATGCAACCAGACGCCATACCGGCTGCACACGTTACAGCTGCAGCTACAACATGGCATAAGGTTTATTTCTGGCTGTATTTCTCATTACTCTGATTGTAGGACAGTACATTCTGAACCTAAATTCATGTTTTGCGAGCACAAGTTGTAAACAATGACAGATTATGTTATTTCTGTCGCTTGACATAAACAAGGTCCTTGGTTTGAATCTCAGCTGAGGCCTTTTCACATTCACCTTGTGCCTACATGGGTTTTCTCCAGGTACTGCGACTTCTTCTCACACTCCAAAGACATGGGTTTTAGGTTAGTTAATTATTTTAAATTGGCCGTAGGTGTGATTGTGCTTTTTTGTTTGTCTCTATAGGCGCATTTCCATCACATGGTACCAGCTTTACTCTACTTCAGGGGTGTCAAACTCATGCCATGGAGGGCCGAGACCCTGCAGGTTTTCTTTCCAACCATCTCTCCAGCAGATGATCTTACTAAGGAGCTCCTTCCTTCAAACTGAAGGAGGTGTTAAGGGAGGAGCCGGTCATCTGCTTTGGTGACTGGCTGGAAAGACAACCTGCAGTGTCTTGGTCCTCCATGGCATGAGTTTGACACCCCTGCTCTACTTGACCCTACTCTTTTGGTTTGGTTTTCCATTAGGAAAAAGTTTCTGATACCCGGTACCACTTTTCTACGTGTGTCGGGCCTGTGATGAACTGGTGATCTGCCCAGGGTGTACCATGCCACTCACCAGCTGTGAGACGCCCCAGGGCCCTGAATTGAAATGGGTATAGAAGATGGGTGGATAGAGGTTAACATGGGAAGTTTATTCTATTGTAAACTAAAATTATTACATTTTGGGCAAAATCAAAGTTTGAAATCTTGTCTGAAAAGAAAAAAATCCCCATCTGTAGTAATGTGTGAATGTTCTAGCTTGATAGTGTTGCTATTTGACCACAAGAGGGCACCAGTCTGTAGCATCAGTACAGCTAGATCATGCTTTGGTGGAGGTTTGTGCTCTCTGAGTGCTTTCTTTTTTACACATGCAGTATATTAAAAAGCATCGTTATCATTTATTTGTGTCCACTTATTTCCGTCCAATTCACTCTCTTTTAGCTTCTTCCAACTGCTGAGGGAAATATTTGTCTCATCAGCTGTTCTTTGCTCTGCTGTGTTCACTGGTGTACTATCAATTTTTAGAGTTTTGATGTTTAACCTTTAAATGGGCACATCAATATTTGGGAAAATTAATAAAATAATATTTTCTGCTGTAACTGGGCTGAAATCGCTTAATTTGATTACTTTTTTCTTAATTTTTTTTCTGATTTCCCAGGATTTTTTTTTTCCAATTTAGGAAAAATAATTGTTTTCTCCTTTTTATGTAGTGTTTTCTGTCAACATTTAAAACACTTATTAGCTAATTAGCTACACTTGTGTTTTCTGTACTAATTTAAGAAAAGGGGGTAAAGACGTTGCATATTAATCAACACAGAATTTACCTGGTGTGGGACGAAAAAAGTAATTTCCTATTAGATACGTAAGAGTGAAATAAGGTGTAATCAGTATTTCAGGACTTTATATTTTCTGAAGAATACAGAAAAAAATTATTTTCTAAAGCAAAATCCTCTTGGAATATATCAGCCAACAGCACTTCATACAAGTCTTTATTCGTGTAGGCTGTTATTTTGAAATACTTTTTAATGTTGGTGTTAAGCTGATGTTCTGAGTGATGTTGTGCATAAAAGTGCAGCTGCATGATGCCATGTATGCCCCAGGATAAAAACCTGCTGCAGAGTGGTGACAGAGGCCTTTTTCACATTGTCACATGGCTTTTACATCATCATTAACTGCACTGTTAGAATAATGATATTAATTACAGTTGCTTTAAAGAAATTGACATCTAAAATGCTGAATGGTTTGTAAACACAAATAATGATGTTTGCTACACATAACAAATGCTTTCCCGATAAAATCCTGCCTCATTTTCTCACTTAAAGGTGTTAATATGTGTTGAGGTGTAATTATTATTATTATTATTTTTTTACATCTGCTGTTGCTCATGCAGGTAAACAGTGGGACAGCTTGCACCAAAAGACATTGTTAATAATGTATTAGCTCTAAATAAATCAGTCAAACAGCAGTGTGTCTGACGCAGGTAACTGTAGCTAAGTGAGATGTTTAGCTCCTCGGGGGTCAAGTTGCCCTTCCTGCTGTATCACATCCCTCCGGCGTGCAAAAAAATCAGAGACATGCGGATGCATGAGGAAGCAAAAACAGAAAAAGAATGAAGAAAAGTATCCGTAATCTTAGTTTAGCCTACGTCTGGACTGCTCTCGGTTTCCATGGCAACACTCTTGTGTTTGATCAGAAGTGCAGGGATGAGACAAGGTCACTCAACAATCATATCTTTGAGAGAAAAGCCCACATGGATGGCACATGCTTCAATAAAAGCAAAGCTGTTTGTAATCTTAGCACGTCTTGTTCTCCCATCGCTTAGCAACAGGCCGAGCTTCAGCCATGTGTACTTTGAGGGGAGAGACCACTACTCTAAATCACAGAGGAAGGGCTGCAGGTGTCGGCCCACACGGAGGCACTGTGAGCACTGACAAAGGATGTAATCAGGAGGCAGGACACACATTGTTTTCACTCTGTCACTACTGCACTTACAAGCTTTGTTGTGACTGACTGAGCATAATTACATCTGTCAGGTGAAAATGACAGGACTCATTACAGATCTATTTAAAGGTGCTTCTGGGAAATATTACATCTGCAATCAACGGCACTGCAGAGATAGACAAAACAAAGGAGATAATTTTGTTCTGTTGATATTGTGAGAGGAGAGGAGAGAGGGACAGGAAGAGAGAGAGATATTGGAAGACAAGGCATTTCCCAGGCTGTATCTCTAATACCTGTTAATCCCTTCCTCAGGGCAAAGATAAAGGAGTTGATGCATGTCGGCTGTTCCCAAAGGAGGCAGATGATTCTCAACTAATTAACTATGTGGGAAAGCAATGATAATCCTCGGTCTTTGCAATGAGAGCCGTGCCCCTGCAGTCAGCCAATAGGACGAGGTGTGCTGGAGAAGGCAGGAAAAGACTCTGACTCACTGCACTGGAAATGTTTGGAAACAAGAAATCAAACTGAATTTTGTTGCTTTCGGCGCATCTGCATCTATGTTTATGCAGTGCTCAGCTCGGTGTGGTGTTGTGATAATCCTCACGCCCAGTTTATTACTTTGCATCTCTTCTGGTCTCCAGCCATTTTAGGAGCGTGTCCAGCAAGCAGTCAACACAGAGGCGAATGACTGAGAGTGTGCAAAAGCTCGGAGTTCCTCTTGTTATCTTTACTAAGAGCCCATCAAGTGGACAGGTTAAAGCGCTGACCTGCAGGGCTTGTTTGCTGAGCACTTGGCTTCTTTTTTTTTTTTCTTTCTTCCCCCTCACTTCTACAGATCTCAGCGCCTGTGTCTGCGGCCGACAGCGACACATCAAGCCCGGATAAAGAGGTCCTCTCCGCAGCTCTCCAGTCAAACGGCAATGATTGTGCTCCAGGGGAAACAGAAAATTGCATCTGCGTTTGGGAATGCAGAGCTGCAGTGAGGCTGAGGGGAAAGTATGCACTGAAGTGACAGAGTGACCCTGGATTTCTTTTTATATGAGAAAATAATGGTGGCGGGTTGTGGGGA